>KV908377.1:20000-30000 GCA_002005505.1 Botryococcus braunii
TATTATTATTATTATTATTATTATTATTATTATTATTATTATTATTATTATTATTATTATTATTATTATTTTTATTTTTATTTTTATTTTTATTTTTATTTTTATTATTATTATTATTATTATTATTATTATTATTATTATTATTATTATTATTATTATTATTATTATTATTATTGTTATTGTTATTGTTATTGTTGTTGTTGTTGTTATTATGATTATTGTTGTTGTTATTATTAATATTATTGTTGTTATTATTATTATTATTATTATTATTATTATTATTATTATTATTATTATTATTATTATTATTATTATTATTATTATTATTATTATTATTATTATTATTATTATTATTATTATTATTATTATTATTATTATTATTATTATTATTATTATTATTATTGCCCTTACCGTCGCAAATTATTGACCCATATTTATATTTTGACCCCCCAAAAAACCCGATTTATTATAATAAATCGGGTTTTTTGGGGGGTCAAAATATAAATATGGGTCAATTAATATGGGTCAATAATATAAATATGGGTTAATTAATTAAAAATAAGAAATAATCCTAAAAATAATGGCGCAAATTGTTGAACCCCCCCCCCCTCAAGACAGTTAAAATATTCTTAATATCCTCATATCCTAACCTACTTCAGCACTGAATATCACTTAATTTTGCCCAAACCTTCATCACCAAATTTTCTAATGATGTCAAAGTGTCTCGAGAACTCTCCTACACCTCGTAGGCGTCCGTACGCTGGAAAAAATTCCGGAAATTAATGTCGCAAAATATTGACCCCCCTCTTCCGGCGGTTTATTCATAAATTTAATTTTGAATATTGACCCCCCAAAAACGTCGTGGGTCAATATTTTGCGACGGTACGGTATTATTATTATTATTATTCTTATTCTTATTCTTATTCTTATTCTTATTCTTATTCTTATTCTTATTCTTATTCTTGTTCTTATTCTTATTCTTATTCTTATTCTTATTCTTATTCTTACTCTTTTTCTTTTTCTTTTTCTTTTTCTTTTTCTTTTTCTTTTTCTTTTTCTTTTTACTATTGCCCATATTGCCATTATTTTTATCATTGCCATGGTTATTATTATTGGCATTTCTGTTATTCTTAGTCGTATTATTATTGTATTGTTGTTATTATTGTGTGACTTGTACACGGGAATATATAATTTCTGCACTTCGGTTGTCGATATATGACTATTCGGGCATCGGGGGCCTGAGACTTATATTTAATTTACGTAATACATCTTCGACGTTCAGAACCGGCTTCACATCGGCAGACGTTAGGAACCATCGGCGGGCGGTCTCCATTGACTTTCATGATTTTTCTTGCTTTTTAACTGTCTACGTGGAACTTTTGATGGAGTCGAAAGAGACATTGACGATTTCGAAGGAGGAACTGCACGTTGGGAAAGTCTTGGGACGGGGGTGAGTCGTCGCGATGCCTGATCCATTTCCTTTGAATACGGATAACGAACCTGACTGTGGATCAGCAGTTATTTAGTTCAATTGCAGTTATGATGCATTTTTGATTTTGATAATAGGAGTTGCGGCTTCAAGTGGTGGGATATTTGTTCATGCGTCTCTGCTTGACGCAGCGCCCTAATTCCCGAGAATGGGACATTTAAAGGAGAACTGCGTTTGATTGCAGGACATATGCAGAATGCAGGCAAGTTAGACTTAGAGGAGACGCGGGATCGGTGCTGTGCTTAAAAGAACTCTTGAAGAGCCGAAGCTCCGCTGTAGAGGCAGAAGCTTTCAAAAGGGAGATAGAGATTTTACAGAACATTCAACATCCGTGGGTTCCCATCAACGAGGATGTTGTTGCATTACTCAGAGCCCAAGGAAAAAGCGAACAGTATCTTCGATAAGCAATTGTTATGAGTGCTGGCGATGTTCGTGTATGCAAGTCAGGCACCTATGTGCAATATCTGCAATCAGTTCATGATTGTTAGGGTCCCTCTAGCCTGACCATCGGGCGGCACTAATGGCGCCGATGCTTCGACCCCCTTAAGAGGGCAAACACCTTATCCTAAACAGACTATTCTTGCTTGTATACTGGGTTGAGCTAACCCTGTGGTCATGGCTCTGCACAGGTTCATAGTGAAGTTTGTTGGGGGCTCCAATACTCCAACTGCTTCGTTTATGTTGCTGGAATGTCTCAGTGGGGGCAGTCTTCGCAAGCTCATTCTTCAACAAATGGCAGCCAGATCCAATCTTTACTCAGACGCAGATGCGCTTAGGTGAAATTCCCACGTTGGCCCCCTTCGTCGCTGCCACCCCGGTCCTGAAACTGCCTAGGCTCCATTTCATCAATGGGTCTTCTTGCAGAACAACTTCGTCGTTACACATTTCCATTGAGTTTTTGGTGTCAGGTTTAAATTTAGGTCGCCTGGACGGCAGTGTAATAACGTTCTTGCTCGGCACGTGCCATTGTCACCGCTCATGTGCTTACCTTAAAATGTTACACTCCTAACCCCTTTCGGGGTGGGGCTTTTGACTCTCCATGCCTCTACGATTTGCAGCTCCATGTGTATCACCTACAGGCAAGGGGGTTGACCACAGTGCTAAGGTCTTGATCAAGACGATTTTGAGGTGCACAGGTGGTGCACACAGCTCGCTTCTGCAATCGTTTGCCTGCATACTCGGACTGACCCAATCTTGCATCGTGACCTGCACCCTGACAACATATTGCTAACAAACTCGAGGCCACAATTGGCAGACATCCGCCTCATCGATTTTGGACTTCACCGCATCCTGTTCAGAGGATCAGAAGGTGAACTTCTGCAACATAAGCCATGCTCTTGCTGTGCATGGTGGCTTCAATACAAGCATGTACAATCGCCTTCAAAAATGGATTTGCAAGACTTCAGTAGACAGCAAAAGGCTTGACGGGAAGTAGGAAAGAACGAACTTTTCCAGCCATGGCCATCTCTTTTCCCATTGACAATCTCTGAGCCAATTCCCACTATTGAAGCCCACCTAGGCCCCAATCTGTCCCGGTAACAGCAACATCCAGTCCACGGCCTTGAAAACAGGCAGTATTGAAACGTTGTTGTCCTGTTGGAACGCTGCGGGTCATGTGAGACCAAGAGGTTACTGCTTTGCGCTAATTTTATATGCACAGCAAATCTTTGTGTGGCTTCACAATGTGTAATGAGGCAGAAGCAGGAAGTGTGAACGCCTGTGGGTGTACTCCAGGACGCCTTGAGGCCGAATCTGCTGATGTCAAGGACACCCAGAGTTGTGGGCATCCAAGGCAGGACCTGGACTTGGATGCCCAGCTGAACCACAGGCCAAGCCACGTGCCACATTCGGCATCCCGGCCCCTTACTGGACAGACGGGCGCCTACATGTATATGAGGTGCCTCTTGTTCGTCTTTACACGATGCATGAAGTGCAAGTTCTCGTGCAAAAGCCCCCCCCCCCCCGTCTCTCTCTCTCTCTCTCTCTCTCTCTCTCTCTCTCTCTCTCTCTCTCTCTCTCTCTCTCTCTCTCTCTCTCTCTCTCTCTCTCTCTCTCTCTCTCTCTCTCTCTCTCTCTCTCTCTCTCTCTCTCTCTCTCTCTCTCTCTCTCTCTCTCTCTCTCTCTCTCTCGCTCCCCTTCCCCCCCCCCTTCTCTCTCTCTGATGGTCCCTTACATGGGCTTCCTGTGGCCTACCATTTGCCCGCACACCAGCGCAGTCAATCCCTGCCCTTGCTGACTTGGTGAATCTTGTTGTGAACCTACATCCCTGTCCTTCCTTGCTTGCTGAACAATGTTGTGAATTTGTATCCCTGCCCTCCCTTGCTTGGTGAACATTGGTTGTGAATCTACATCCCTGCCCTTCTTTGCATGGTGATTATTGTCGTGAATCTACATTCCTGCCCTTCCTTGCTTGCTGAACAATGTTGTGAATCTACATCCAGCACAAACATGCCCCTGGATAACAATAACTTCACATACAACTGCTTACACTTAGCAACGCAAGCGCTGTCGGAGCTCTCTCCTCATTCCAGCTACCAACTTTATGGTGGTGGTCCTAATAGTAATCAATTGACTAGACTCTTGCTAGAGTTTGTTGGGTGGTACTCGTTGTTGCCCCCAAGGCGAGGATATGTGAGGTTGGTGCGTGCACTGAATGACACCTTAAAGTCTACCGGAGGCTTAAGCAGTGCTAAGCAGAAGTGTTAAGAAAATGTAATGTCCAACGTCTTTTTCCATGTTCTGGTTCCTTTTAAATTTTCCTTTTTTGTGCTTATTTCCCCCAAGGGCCTTGAAAGGCTTGCATGAATTTTTTCATGGCCATGGGTTGGGCTCAAGCATGAGGCCCTGCCGGCATTAGTGACATGGGGGTGCTGCTGTGCAGTCCGGAGATGGTCTTGTTCAAGAAGTACGACACGGCAACCGACATCTTCTCATTTGGATGCGTAATGTACGAGCTGTACAGCCGTACTTTGCGCAGCGTACTGCTGAGCGCCCTCCACGTCGACCCCAACGCCGTCATTGATTATGCCAACAAGGTCCGTCTCTCCTCCTCCTTTCTATGCCCTCCCCCCGCCCCCTTGTGTGTGCACGTGTGTGTGCTCGTGTGTGTGTGTGTGTGTGTGTGTGTGTGTGTGTGTGTATGTGTGTGTGTGTGTGTGTGTGTGTGCGTGTGTGTGTGCGTGCGTGTGTGTGTGTGTGCGTGCGTGTGTGTGTGTGTGTGTGTGCGTGCGTGTGTGTGTGTGTGTGTGTGTGTGTGTGTGTGCGTGCGTGCGTGTGTGTGTGTGTGTGTGTGCGTGCGTGCGTGTGTGTGTGTGTGTGTGTGTGTGTGTGTGTGTGTGTGTGTGTGTGTGTGTGTGTGTGTGTGTGTATGTGTGTGTGTGAAGGGGAGGGGGAGTGAGTGCAGGTGGCAGAGGGCTTCCGTCCCGAAATTCAGAGCCAGGTGCCTGCTGGAGTGGCGGAGGTGATAAGGCAGTGCTGGCAGGAGAATCCCGCGACCCGTCCCACGGCCTCCCAGCTGCTGGCCAGCCTCCAGGGGCTCGGCGGGAGCACGGTCCCCGCGGGCGTGGCCTCCCCCTCTTTCTCCAAGTCCAATTCGGGGAGCTTCGGCCTCCCCAGCTCCTCCCCGCCCGGTCTCTCCCAAAGGATGTGGAGCGCTTTCATGCGCAGGGTCAGCATTGTGTAACACCAGCTGCCAACCGCAACGGCTTGAGAACGCCCTTATTGGGCTCGCTTTGGGGTTTTGCTCTAGGGGTGAACCGCCCCTGCAGTACCGCAGGTGGCAGGGAGTGGAGTTGGTTTTGGGGGTCTTTTTTAGCTAGATTTAGTCGATGCTTGTTTCGCTGTGGTGCGATGTGCTTGGGTGTCCTAGGTCGTCTCTGGTCTCAGAAAAAGGGGGGGGGGGGGTGCGCTCGCCTGAAGCTATGCCATTTGGGAGAACTACCGGTGAAGTACTGCTGGCAATGCTCTCGAGCAGTGGAAGCTCGAGCTTCCCCTGCCCAGGTCTCCCACTCCACGAGGGTTTTGGGGGTGGATCATTGATGGTGTAGTTAAACTCGCCCGCATTTTTGGTTGTCTAATTCAAAAATCAGATTACCTCTCTGTTCTGTTTGGAAGCTCTGCACCAGTGTGGCCATACTCGAGTGGTTACGATAGCTGTTGTGTCTGACGTAAGCCCTGGAGCAGGCGTTATGAGATTTACGCAACAGACTTGCAATTCAGTGATAATACCTACAAGGTAATTATCCAAGAACACTCGCAAGTAGAGGGATCCCTCTAAGACTTTTTATTCGGGGGTGTTTCAAAATTTGCTGGAAGGGGATTTTTTTTTTTTTGGTCCTTGCATGTGGTTGGGTAGATAGGAGTGTTTCCATCTGGTTTAAGCAAAAAATGGAATATGTATGGGTTTTGGAACTAACTGTAACAGCTAATTGGTGGCTACAGCCTTGAGTGCTAGTCAAAGGGAGTTTATTGCGCTTTGTCTCAGAGGAGCCTTCCAGTATCACGCAGCATGGAGGGAGCCCAGATGAGGCAAAGCATATTATTACGCAGTAGACAGGTTAGTGTTGCAAGGCAGGTGCCTGTGAGGGCCTTTTGTCCAGCGCTTGAAAGAAATGTTCAAGCAATTTCCTGAGGGAAGACAAAAGGATGTAGGCCTCCTTGACGCGCTCTTTACACAGCGCTTACAGCCCGGAGGAGGCAAGTTCAGGATGATGTGCGCTCATTGCACAGCGCACACAGCCCTGAGGAGGCAGATTCAGCATCGTGGCTCTCATTCCACGGCGCACACAGCCTGGAGGAGCCACGTTTTAGCATGGTGATGGTCATCTTCTTTTTGGAAACATGGCCATGATGGCAGCGTTTCTATAATTATCAGGATGTCGTGATATCGCAGCAAGGGCATTCACGATGATCTTACAAGCTAGCCAATGCTGATTGTTTAGGTGCCGTCAATGTATTTTTAGTCCTAGATATCATGTCGGGTATTTTTACCCCGGGGAAGGGGGCCACAATTGAAGCCAGCTCTCTACCCGACATGCACGGAGTAGCCAACGTTCCCACGAGTGGCTCGTATTTCCAGTATACGGCTTACGGTCGCTCTGTGTAGGAGGTTCTGACAAGCCTCAAAGGCGAACAGCATTGGGGGTTACGATGCCTAAAATCAGTGATTTTTGTGCTTGGTTGCAACCAAGCACAACCAATTGGGCATACCCACTAGAGTACTTGCGCATAGTTGTGGCAGATGCATGGGGGAATCTTGAGGTCCCGCAGCATCCTCCATACGAGAACTTTCAAGCAACCGAGAACCTCAGTTTTTCGAAAAGGGCCCTTGGCCCTTGAAGTTTCTGAAAAGCTTTGTGGGAAAAGCATGTGGCATGGAGTAAGGCCGGTCAGTGGAGTGGAAGTTCGGGCAGAAGAGAGTTTGGTGTGGGTGAGTCCGGGTCTGCTCGCACGTGGCTTCTTTTATGCCCATTATGCCATTACCAGCGGTGATGGTTCAAGGGACACATCGTGGAGAGCGGTGATGTTACCGCTATTGCAGAAATTATGTTGCACTTTACACAGCATAGTTCTCCAATGATCTAATCTTGGTCCTGTGAAGTGCAGCAGGCTTATAAGCGATTGGGGTTTTACCTGGGATTTCCCTCAAAATGCGTGCAGCAATTCAGGGTATTTGCGAGTTAGTATTTGTGGCATACGTGTCCCTAGGATTGTTCTAATAGATAGCGTTACAGATGCCGATTCGCCCTCTTTTGTTGGCAGGATTCCCGAAGAATTGGGGATGATCCTGAAGAATTGGGGATGATCCTGAAGACTTGGGGATGATCCTGAAGAATTGGGGATGACCCCGAAGAATTGGGGATGATACCGAAGAACTGGGGATGATCCTGAAGAATTGGGGATGATCTTGAAGAATTGGGGATGACCCCGAAGAATTGGGGATGATCCCGGATGAGCCTGGGTTCACGAATGGCACCTTTCAGGAAGTTCCAGACCTGCGGGGTCTATAACTGACGTAGCATCTAGCATCTACTGGAAGCAGAATCTAGTTTCTTGGCAATGTTGAGGATTATCGTCTCCCTGCTCGTCCTGAGCTCCTGTTTGTTTGAGGCGCAGCCACATACGGATATACATTGTTGGAAGATGCATGGCCTGTCATGAATGAGCACCATGGTGGCCACATCGATGCTCATTGTCTGCTTTGATTGAATGCAGAGATATTAGGTGTCAGTCACCGTTGGTGACCTCCTAGACAGACCTGACGGCCATTTTTCACAACATTGCAACGAATCACAGTTCTGCTTTTCTGTTCTGTAATGGACGTGGGGTATACGGCTTTATTGGCCTTACCGGATTTGCACGCCTCCAATGGACGTGACGCATACGGCTTTTTCGGCCTTGCGGGATTTACACGCCTCCAGTTGACGTGGGGCATACGGCAATTCAGGCATTGGGGGATCTGCACAAACTACTTATATGTACTGGTTCTCCAGCATATACATACATTATGTACTATTTACTATATGATATACTTCGTTCTCCAAGCGGCTTTGTCCAGAGTGCACTGTACAGCGGCTTGTGGGCTCTGTAAGTACAGTGGGTCCTTGTACCTCGTTGTATGGTCAAAGGAGTACCCCGTGAACCAGATTTGTACAATCCTACATATTTGCCTTTACCGCGTACGGCTATATTTGGCGTTCCGTCTGTGTTGATAAGCGAGTGCCTTTGGTAAATTTAAGGACTATTCATCCGAGATCTCAATATGGTCTGCTTGCTCGCTCCCAAAACCTCTTCCGCTTTGCATGTCCTGACAGGCTAAACACGCCGTGCTTCGAATGCAAGAGGGCACCCCACATAGTTTCTGCCGCATAATGCCGCAGATTTTGATTCTAAAAAGTGCGTTTTCTGCACTGGCAAACCCCAAACGTGGCTATATCCCAAACCACCTTTCATTGGGGCAAAATGCCTTCAGGGCCTTAATTTAGGCCAGGTTGCGTAAACCTTTGTAATGACAATTTGCCTCATAGCTTCAGTGGGGGCGCCGAGTCTAAAGAGTCGTGATGCTGAAAAGATCAGAGGTATTCGGCCTGAAGGAGAATGCATCGATGGCAAGGTTCGGTTTTCTGTCCAAAAAGTCATCCAACAGTCCCAATGAGGTACTCTGATGGGATGTTTCCCGCTCCATCATCACACCGGTACCGTCTCGGACTCCATTCAATTGTCTGAAATGATTTCAGACGCGGGCCTTGTGTGTCTCCTGCACATGCTCGTTCATGACGGGATCTGATTGCAGCCACAGGGGGATAAAGGAAGACTGACGCCGTTGCTGCTAGGGCCCTTACCTGTCTCTGCCTGGGCTGTTGTCGATCTCGATGAAGGGAGAGGGATGGAGACAGGGGGTTCGGGCGGGGGACAGAGGAGATTCGTGGGTGGGTTGCTGGTGTTGTGTGTTTGTGTGTGCGTGCGTGCGTGCATGCGTACGTGTGTGTGTGTGTGTGTGTGTGTGTGTGTGTGTGTGTGTAAAAGTGTGTGTGTGTGTGTGTGTGTGTGTGTTTGTGTGTGTGTGTGTGTGTGTGTGTGTGTGTGTGTGTGTGTGTGTGTGTGTGTGTGTGTGTGTGTGTGTGTGTGTGTGTACTTGTGAGTGTGCGTGCGTGCGCACTCGTGCGGGCGGGCGGGCTGGCAGGAGGGAGGGAGAGAGGGAGGGGGGGGGAGAGGGGGGGCAAGGGCAGAAAGGAGGGAACGAAAATGGAACAGGAAGTAAATCGTCAATCATCGCTTTTCCCCATGTTGACGGGTTTCCCATTCACAGCAAGGCTCAGAAAGGCGTTCACTTGGGAGCGTGTACTTGAATGCATGATCGCAGAATCTTATCAAAACGATCCCTGCCACCAGCAGGTGCAGTCTCGTCATGATCAACACCCATCTAAATGTGCAGAACCAGCATCTGGTGGTGATCAAACCCGTCTCCATCCGCACAAGAGGTAGTCCGCATAACTGCCAATGAGTTACAAAACAAACACTTCATGCACGGGCAAGGGGCAATCTCGAAAGCGCTCCTTCAAGCGCATACCCTTTCAATTACCCTTTCCTTCTCACAGGAAATGGCTTTTCCTGTGAGAAGCCCCAACATTCCATGCACGTTTCCGGCCACTCTGAAGCTGCCCATCACGTGTTGGCATCCTGCCGCACGGGAGGATGCCCCGTGGACTCCAGTCCGGTCACGTGTTGTCAGATATAAACGTCCCATGCCGCAACACTTCCTCCGACAATCACATTTTCACACCTGCGGCGGCTCCTTGAGGTATCTAGAAATGACCATGGAAGCAATGCTCCGTTGTTCTCAGACGGCTTGTTCTGTGTCTGTCCCTGCAAGGAGTTTGGTTTCGAGACCCGTCAGATCACCGCTGCATACCCACCCGGCCGTGCCCTACTTAGGTCAGTTGGCAGCCTTTTCTCCATGCCACTCTCGACGACAAAACAAGGTTCTTTCTGTTGTCGTGAAGGCAGGGTCGA
>KV908377.1:35000-55000 GCA_002005505.1 Botryococcus braunii
AAGAGATTGCGCCGAGCGGTTTGTTTGGTGTCAGATGTTTTAAGGGCATATATGCTTATATAAGGGGGCTGGGGTCTGCATTGTAGGCGCAGTGCCTGCAAGTGCGGTAAGTGTATTTGTTGGTCCCCCCGGCGGGCCCGGGGAGGGGGGTGTGGGGGAGCGCGGCTACATTTCTGTTTAAACGCTCCCCCTCCCTCTGGGGGGAATGCCCCCGGGCGATTGCCAATGGCTGCCCTGTGTGAAACCGGGACACTCTTTTTCATTTTTCCCCCAGGACCCGAGTTTTTTGGGTCATGGCATGACATTGTTCGACAAATTGAACAAGATGTTTTTTTTTGGGAGGCGATTTTTTTTTTGGGGGGGGGGGGGGCAGCTGACAGTCGCCTACCCACCCCACAGTGCTCTCATATCAGGCAACGCAGCCCTTTCTGAAAGGGCAGTTGCAATGGCCCGTGAAGACAGCTTCTGAATGTGCATGCCTGGCTTAGGGCACCGGCTGGCGAATGAGGGGGGTCTGCTTGTTGGCTGAGTGAGCCATTGGCGCGCCTGCCTTGCGGCTGCTGGCTGCTGCTGCGAGAACGTGCTCACTGTCAGAGGGCAAACCTTGCCCGCCCTGTTTTGGAAGTTGTGTACAAATGACGTCAAGTTTCAGTTGCGCGTTGTTACATCAGTCGTGCCTTCTTTCATCAGTGCCTTGTTACATCAATCGTGCCTTCTTAGATTAGCGCGTTGTTACATCAGTCGTGAGTTGTTACATCAGTCGTGCATTGCTACGTCAGTTGTGCGTTGTTACGTCAATTGTGCGTTGTTACATCAGTCGTGTGTTATACATAAGTTGTGCGTCGTTAAGTTCAGTTTGGCGTTGATATTTCTGTTGTGCTGTGTTTAGTGCTGTTGGCCTCCTCTATGCGTGGGGGCTGCTTGGCCAAGCGGCCCATGGGTATGGCAAGTCTGGTTCGACCCCACCAGGATGATGAGGCCCCGAAGCGTGATTGATCTTAGTCTGGTCCTTACGGGTGGGTTTAAGGGTTTCCATGTCCTATATATGCCATGCCCTGCCATACACAGCGCATGTCAAAAGTCTTTGCCATGTTTATGTCAACCACACCTTCTGTATCTTACCCATGCGTTGTGTATCTCACCCCATGCCTTGAGTACCTCAACCACGCTCTGTGTATCTCAACTGAAGGTATTGGGGTTGGGTTGATTGGTTCTGTTGGGTGGCACTGTATTTGGGAAAGGGGGGCATCATATTTATGTTTGGGGGAGGGGGGCATTTTACTGGTTTGTTGGGGGGCACTATATTTGGGGGAGGGGGGCATTATGTGGGAGGGGGGGGGGGGTCCATGCGTGCATGCGCGGTAGTGCGCATGTGGACACATGCGTGCGGACGCTATCTAAAGGCTGCACTTCGGATACATTGTGTCCCGCACGTTACCATTAGTAACAACCTCCAATGTATCGCCGAGCCTTGGGAGGTGGCTTGACTTCTACGTGGCTATCCTCTGGCATGGCGATGCTACTGGACGAAATTGCTCCACTACTACATGATCCTGGAATCGGCTGCAGCTGGCTGACACCTCACCAGCACCCGCACAGCAAGGGCGAATTGCGCCATCCTGGTTGTGTGGAACGACAAGAACTTACCATCCTGTTTTTAAAGTGTTGAAAAGGGTTTGAAAGACGAAAAGGAGGGAACGTCCAATGAAGACACTATGCTTGGGTCGTATGCGAGATAGTACAGAGCAAAGTATTCTATGATTCTGCATACCCGCATGTAGGATTCATGCTGTGTGGTTGAGATAGGATACACTTTTTATTTTAAATACAGAGACAAGTATCCTGTTACTCGTCTGCCAGCGACTTATGGGAGACCCCCGCCACCTTCTTGGAGGAAACCTAAAATGTATCAAACGCGTCTTCCAGTGCGCACATGCCCGACCTGTCTCTCCAGAGGAAGGGTGTTTTGATCGTCCTGCGTTTTGGTCTCATCATCGTCAAAACACAAGTGTTTCGTCGCAACAGACACATCATGAAACACGTCGAGGTTAGTGAATCTTCTTGAATCGCGTCGAGGTGGTGAATCTTGATCTTGAAAACGGCTCGTTTATTACTGATCAAGCTTCACGACCTTCAAGGCTTGTCATGTCGACAACAAACACCACACATTGGAAAAGAATTCAAATCGTTCAAGCCCTGCTGTGTTTGCTGCGATTCCAAATCTGTCGCAAACTATCAATACCTTTGCTGTTCTGTATGTACCCTTAAAATATGGCCGGCCACGTGGCCCACTAAGTGAGTGCAGGTGGGAGCGTCTACATACGGCCTCTCGTCCGCACGGATGTTTCCGTGCTTGTATGCCCCCCTCTCTTCCCCCCCCCTCCCCCACTTCCCCCCACTCCCTCTTTCTTTGCCTTTCATCTTCCGCCAAGGCACATGCGGTACATCAATTATCCAAACATGATATAACCCCTCTGCCCCCTTCGATCTCCCCTGCCAGGGCCCCCTCCCCCCCGCCGCGCTCCCATTCTACAGCGCATCAGACTTCCTCGCTGCTCAGTCAGTCTTCTTCTATCTCACATGAACCGCGCAAACATTCGTCGAGCGCTCGTTATCGGGAGCAAAGGCTCCTCAGAGTGGCGGTGCAATGCGGGGCTCTAAAAAACTTCTAGTACTAAAATTTCCCGCTTCTAAGGACATGGCCTAGAGCTCGAAACTCCCGCCCTATAGGCTGGCCAGCGCAGTGCAGCGTTTTGCTGAACCATCTCAAAGCCTCAAAGGCCGAGCACGCGTCGGAGGAAAGCCTTCCCATTTGACGGTATGAAGTCACCGTGACAGGGCAGGATCTTGTCCCATTGCCAATCATCCAAGATCCGCTTGAAAGTTGATGCAAACGCATCTACACGCACCCAACACACCGTTTAAGCAAAACGGGTATACACCCCCCCCCCCCAAACACTGTTTAGGCACACATGCCTACACCCACCCAACACTGTTTAAGCAGACGTGCCTACACTCGCTCATTACACTGGAATGCCGGCCAAATTTGACCCCCCCCCCCCCAAAAAAATCGTTTCAATCCTGTTCAAGATCATGATTTCCGGCTGCTCTTTGGGACTTTCTGAAACAATACCCCCCCCCCCCGGTTCTGGTGCTCACATAGCATTTTCTCCGCATGTGCCGGGTCATGCACACTTTACATTATTTTGATACACTTGCCCTAAGTGCGGATAGCACGGGGAATTCGAAGCAGCAAACAAACAAACAAACAACGCGCGCAGAGAAAGTTCAAGGAGGGAACGAAAGGAGTATCTAATGAAAATGGGAGCAAAACCATATATCATTGGTCAAACCTATACTCGGTATATACTCGGTCAAACACTACACGAGGCATATACTCGGTCAAACACTACACTCGGTATATAGTCGGTCAAACACTACACTCGGTATATACTCGGTCAAACACTGGCCACTGGCATGGAGAAGCCAGAAAATGTCTCCTGTAGGCCCCAACACACGGCTTGCAGCTGTTTGTAGGGCTCAACTGTCTTCCGCGGCTTCAAGGTGTTGAAAATGACCCGACGGCGTAAATGCGTTCTTAGTTTTAGGATTCTGAGCAGAAAACGGGCCAAGAGATGGGAAAGAGCTGGTGGAGAAACCGAACAAGCACCTCTGACAAAAATGACAAAGAGATGCCCAGTCCCCGTCTCGAAACACATAAATATTCCTAAATAAAAATACATAAACATTCTTAAAGAAAAGAAGCAAAACAGTGGAGGAGGGGTGGAGACAGGGGGAAGGACTGTGGAAATCGTAGTCACGTCCTCGAAGCCACCTGGATCTTTAATCATAAAGTTTCTGTAGAAAGGACTGTAGACTTTGTCCATCCCAAACTTCCAAGCTCGGGTACCAAAAGCTGTACCGCTCTCCGGGTAATTCCAGACCAGGTCGCTGACTACTAATACTCCCCTGCTTGTACACAAACACCGTCACTCCGTCACCACCTGTCTCACCCCTACAGTGTCGCCACACTGTAATGCATGCAAACACACACACAAACAACACAAACACAACACACAACACACACACACACACCACACACACACACACTGTCGCATGAGTAACACACACATGCATACACACAAGCGGTACAAACCGATCCCTCCCGTTTCCCGCTTTCCTTTCTCTCTCTCCCTCCCCTCTCTCTCCCTCCCCCCCCTCTCTCTCTCTCTCCTCTCTCTCCTCTCTCTCCCCCCCCCCCCCCCCCCCCCCCCCCCCCCCCCCCTCTCTCTCTCTCCTCTTCTCTCTCTCTCTCTTCTCTCTCTCTCTCTCTCTTCTCTCTCTCTCTTCTCTTTTTTTTTTTTTTTTTTTTTTTTTTTTTTTTTTTTTTTTTTTTTTTTTTTTTTTTTTTTTTTTTTTTTTTTTTTTTTTTTTTTTTTTTTTTTTTTTTTTTTTTTTTTTTTTTTTTTTTTTTTTTTTTTTTTTTTTTTTTTTTTTTTTCTCTCTCTCCTCTCTTCCTCTCTCTCTCTCTCTCCCCCCCTCCCTCCCTCCCTCCCTCCCCCCCCCTCCCTCCCTCCCCCTCCCCCTCCCTCCCTCCCCTCCCTCTCCCCCCCTCCCCGATGCAACGTGCCCTCCCTAACCCCCCCCACTTGCGCCCTTCTCTCGGGTCCCCTATCACTTCCCCTCCCTAATGCCCCCCGCCTCTCAACCAGGTTTAGGTCGGAGAGGGGTGCCCACCTCATTGAAGAAAGGCTTCTTGTTGAAGGGGTTTTCTCATAGGATAGCCAGGCAAAGTCGATTTCCCCCTGCCACTCTGGAGGTGTGGGGCACTTGTCGTCCAGTACGGGCCCCACCGCACCTCCGGCATGCGCTCCGGCAGTCCCGGGCATGCGTACAGGGTTGCATCTGGGTAGGCCTCTGCCCACTGGTCAGAGATAAGCACCCCCAAAATTCTCCATTAAGGACCAAAAAATGTGTGCTTGCTTCCGAAGGTTTTTTTCTCGTCCTTCCATGCCATGCACATCTGCTCTCCACTCATGTCCCTCCTCTCCTGTTTCCCCGAGCCCGCACGCAGGCACGCACAGCTGAACATATCCACCCGCGCACGCACGCACACACACGCACACCACCACGCACACCACACACACACCCCCCCCACCCACCACCACACCACACACACACCACACACACACACCCCCCCCCCCCCCCCCCCCCACACACACCACACACACACACCACACACACACACACACACACACACACACACACAAAGAAGAGAGGGGGGGAGAGAGAGAGAGAGAGAGAGAGAGAGAGAGAGAGAGAGAGAGAGAGAGAGAGAGAGAGAGAGAGAGAGAGAGAGAGAGAAGAGAGAGAGGGGGGGGGAGGAGGGGGGAGAGAGAGAGAGAGAGAGAGAGAGAGAGAGAGAGGAGAGAGAGAGAGAGAGAGAGAGAGAGAGAGAGAGAGAGAGAGAGAGAGAGAGGACAGAGAGAAAGGAGGAGAGAGGGATTAGATAAAGCTCAATATATCACATCTCATGCAGACACCAATCCATACAGATGGGAGCATCAGCAACTGCAAAAGACATTCAGGAAGCAATTTTTCACCATAGAGGCATCCTGCAGAAAAGCAGACCCCGTGCAGTACCTTGAAAAGAGCATCATTATTGAGTACAATTTTAAGGGGCTAAACTCACCTGAGGGGCATACTTGACGTGTTCATAATTGGGACTGACTATGTACTTGACTCGTCCAAGTTGACTCAGGGCCTCTTTGAGATCCTCATCCAAGTAGACTGGGGAATGGACCCACAGCGAGCCATCTGACAACCGTAATATTGCCATGCCACCTCCAACATCAATCTTGTTCCAGAAAAACGGGCGAGACGCCACCCAGACATTGTCGATAAGAGGGGTTACAACTACGCCTGCATGAAACCAGTTCCATTTAGAACAGTCACGTGGATACCCTGGACATGCCACCAGCTCACAGATTCTTCTGATTGAAAATGATGGGTTGAAGTGCTGACAAAGTCTCCTGGAAGTCTTCCGAACCATTGACACATGCCAAAGTGATCTCACCAGCCGGATTTGTGAACGTCTTGTACTGCTCGCTTTTCAAGTCTATCAGTTGCCGACGAACAGCACAGTCTATCCCTCCAGCCTAGTATTTGCCAACAAAAACCATTACTGCAGGATAGCGCGCGCACAAGCGGGGACATTGTACGTCTGGGTAAGGCCTGAGTTCAGATAAGACACTCCGCTATCAATAATCGCGTACTTCAGATGTACCAAATTTCCTTTTTTGGCTAAACCACAACCCTACGACTAGCCATATCGTCTCAAGCACATACAATACGGATCTAAACATTCGTTCCGAGATAACAAAATGATCAGTTTGCGCACGAGAAGACGGGGAAGCACGGCATCTTTATACCAATAAACGCCACAACCCACCTTACTTCTTCGGGAATGTCCGAGCTGTTGTATTCTCTGAGCCTTCTGCCGTAGGGGGCCGACAAGACTGAAGGAGTGACAAGAGCGGGAAAGTCGAACAGATCTTAAATCGACAGGAAAGTTTCTATGAAATGTAGGTTTAGGACACGCCTCCATGGCCATCGGATTATACTTACAGACTGGTCAAGATGGTGGGGAAGTCGATCAGATTCGGGATCGTCCTCGGATAGCACTACAATTAGCAGTACCGCAGTACACAACGTCTCCGCGTAGCACGTGGGTAACGCGGCCTGACTTCGATAGCTTTAACCCTGCGGCAGCAACCGGGATCCCAGTGGCGGCGTCTACACCAAAGTACCACCCACGGTCTGTCTTTATTTTTGCGTTGCGTTGAATGAAAAGGATTGTTTTGTATATCTCGATTTCTCGGGTGTTTTTGAAACTCCCTGTGTCGCAGGCTTAAAAGGAGGCAAGATGGTGCGCCACAACAATGTGGTGCCGAACCAGCACTTCAAGAAGAAGTGGCAATTTTATGTGAAGACTTGGTTCAATCAGCCCGCCCGGAAATTGAAGAGACGGGATGGTGCGTCCTACCTCTGTCAAGTTGATTAGCTGTATTTCCTCTCCACTGATCTGCTACCTCCCGGCTTTGACCATGGGAAGGGGTTTTGACGCAGCCCCCGGCAGTGTGTGACATTGCACTCACCTTTTCACTTTTTAACGAGTGACTCGGTCGGTTTGAAGGGATAGCAGTGTGCAAGCATAGCAGATGTTTGCAGAGTAGAACTGCCTCATGCATCTTGGGCAGGGGAAGCAAGTGTGTCATGTCAACCATCGCAGATTTGAGTGGCTGAGATGTGTCTTGAAGCCTACACAGGTGTTTTGGGTTGTTTGATACCAGAAGGACATCAATCTTGGACCTAAACGTGAGAGTGTGTGGTGCACAGCGAGGAAAAAGAAGGTGAAGGCCATCTTCCCCCGCCCACAGGCTGGTCTTCTCCGGCCAATCGTGCATGGGCAGACAGTCAAATACAATCTGAAGAAGAGGCTGGGACGGGGTTTCACCTTTGAAGAGTTGAAGGCAAAGCCCCATCCACTTTCTTGAACTCTCAGGGGCCTGTGATGCTGCTAACTGCACTAACCCGTGTCTTGGCTGATCACCTTTCTTTTGACATTTCCCATCGTGGTCTGGGCAAGCGTGTGCAGTGTCCCAGGGTTTATTGGGCTACCTTGCCATCCTGTCCTGCTACCTGTGTATACCCCATGCAGCATACCTGCCTGCGATTAATTGGAATTAGGGGCTGATGATTGTTAAAAAAATACTTGCAAGGCACGTCTGCAGCAGATGTTCCTGCTGTGCACTTGTCAGGATCACAAGCACCGCGTTTAGAGAGTTTGGCGTTGCGATTGGGAAGCAGCGTAGAGGTGGACCTGATGTCCATGCCATTGACTATTATGCATGCGGGTATGTCGCGACAGGAGGCAGGAATTTCCAAGAAGCTGGCGCCCACAATCGGGATCGCTGTGGACCACAGGCGCAGGAACCGCTCCCTGGAAAGTCTCCAGGTGAGCATGTGGGGAAGCCCGGGAAACCTGCTGGGTAATGCATGGGCAGAGTCTCTTCCTAGCATCATAGGTTGCCGATTTGGCCTTGATTGGGGGCGAGCCCGCCGGCCTGGCCGCCCTTGCGTTCGTGTGTGCGTGTGCGTGTGCGTGTGCGTGTGTGTGTGTGTGTGTGTGTGTGTGTGTGTGTGTGTGTGTGTGTGTGTGTGTGTGTGTGTGTGTGTGTGTGTGTGTGTGTGTGTGTTGGGGTAAGGGGGGGGGGGCACATGCGCAGGGGAAGGGAGGGAAGGGGGGGGGGAGGGGGGCTGGGAGTGTTTCTTTGCAAACAAACTTGCATGCTCCAATTTAAAGTGATTGACGCAGTTCCCAACAGCCGGCCCGCCTCCCTCTCGTTCGCAGGGTTTGATCTACAAGCTTGGGATGATTGCATGCCGTGCTGAGATCTTGGGATGTGGTGTCTCTGGTCTTAGCCCGGATCGCGACCTCCTACCCTGTGGGGGTAGTCAGGTTTAATGACCATGACCGCCTGGAGTAAAATGCCTGTGACTCTGTGCAGTCACAACCTCAAATGTGGATGGGGGTTGGGTATTCTGGGCGAATCGTCGCTTTCACCAGGGAGCTCAACACAGTAATTTCATTTTTGTTTTTTTAAAAAGAAACAAGGGGGGGTAAAAAGAAATCTTATATAAGTAAAACAAACTCGCATGCTGGCTTAAGCTGTTGCGTTACAGGTGTAATGATGCATATTAATGTATGCGAGGGAGACCATGGAGGGCTTCTGCCCTGGGGCCCTTGAAGTGCTGCAGCTCATGCTTGTGCTCATGATGCAGCTCATGATTGTGCTCGAGTGAGGGACAGGAAAACGCTAATCGTCTGAAGGCATTCAAGGCAAGCCTGGTAGTGTATCCGCGCCGGAAAGGGGTGGTCAAGGCCGGAGATGCGGATGCCGAGACCCTGGCCAAGGCTGCTCAAGCCGAGGGCCCGCTGCTGCCAATTGGCAAGCTGGAGTCAAAGCTGGAGTTCGTTACTCTCACACAGGAGCAGAAGGTGGGTGCTCCTCTACTTGCCAGCCCGTTGAGAACACCCCTCTTTTGGGTTTCCTGATCGTGTTTTGATTTGCCCGTGGACGCCTGCCTGCCAGTTTCCTGAATGAGTGGCTGTAGACCCCAGTGGCACTACTAGTTGGATCAGAGCAGCATTGTGAAGTGTGAGAACGCAAATTGGATCATTGATTATAATTTCTCAAATGTGGGTTTGGATACATGTGTGCAGGATGCGAAGGCCTACGCTGCTCTTCGTTTGGCCCGGACCAACGCAAAGTGGGCTGGAAGGCGAGAGAAACGGGCTGCAGAAGCAGAGGCCGAGGAAAAGAATGCGGCCAAGTGAGGGGGATGCCTGGGCTGGGACTCGATCCCGTGTGCTATCCTGTCGCATGGCTTCCACTGCCGCACTGCTTCATTGGGCCTGCCTTCCATCTGCAATTGGCTGATTATAGTTGGACTTGGCGTGCCTTGCATTTTGCGTCTCCACACAAAGCTCACAAGGCTTGGAGATGGACATTGGATGCTGGTTGAGCCTTCGCAGGTGTTTGGGTGTCTGCATTGTCTAGGGTGTGTCCATGTGGAAACAATGCTGCAGCATCGTTTAGGGTTTCTCCATGTGGAAAGAAGGCCGCAGCATGGGTGTGCGCTGCTGGGTTTGCCTGTGTCCGATCAAGCGATGGCGCTCGAGGCAGTAGCTTGTTGTAATATCCTGTAGGAAGTCAAGAGCCTTTCTTAGCTTTACTCTGTGTTCTTTTGCCTCCCTTCCCCTGTCTGTCCCCTAGCTACCAACGCCCAACGTGAACTCAGTAGGTAAAGTTATCTGTGCCCCAGCGTACTTATTTCTTCCTACACCTTCATTGAGAATGCATATGTCATAGAACATCAAAGAAGGATGCAATGGTTTCGCTTGCGTAGGGGATGGGCTTCCTACAAGCAAATCAAAGGAACAAGCAAAGCAAGTGATCGTGATTTGACATTGGGCGTGCATGCTCGTATGGTTAATGACAGCATGTCTTCAAAGTTCGCGGTTCCCTCACGGTTCCTGAAGAACCAGCCACAGCTGCCCTCTTGTGCCCATCTTGTCTGGACACGCCCGGAATCTCTTGCTGGAAGACAACAGTGAAAAGCCAGGCTACCGGGCATCGACAAGTTGCGGATGGTACTGACATCACTTCGCCAGGTTCGCGCTCAATACTAACATTGCTTCGACTGGTTGTGCATGGGGTTCGAGCATTGCTTCACGAAAGCAGGACATCATGCTGACGTTTCCAATGGTATTCCTCGAAAGGCACACATAAACTACCGTATGATCCTTGGCAAGAACATCCGCATTAGATGCCAATGTTCTTTGCATTACTACAGGAAGGCTGCGATTCCTTGCCCACTGTGTCTGGGTGGAAATTTGTGTTATCTTACTGAACATAGAGGGTTGATCAGTGGTAACCAGAGGACAGCAAAGCAAACAGAACAGACAGATAGAGAGAGAGAGAGAGAGAGAGAGAGAGAGAGAGAGAGAGAGAGAGAGAGAGGAGAGAGAGAGAGAGAGGAGAGAGAGAGAGGGGGGGGGGGGGGGGGGAGATGGTGGTGAACACGCACAGTAGGGAGCTGGTGGGCATGTCTGCAGATGGAAACAGTTCATTGAGATGAGGTACAGAGGGTGCTAAGCAGGTTTTAGCACTCTTCCTTCCCTACAGACTGAAACCGGTGTGGAGCTATGGGACGGAAGCATTCCATGTTTTGGTTTGTGGGTGGTTGGGTGGGTAAATGCGCCTGGGGCGGGTGACTACAGTGCTGGGGGGGGGGGGGGGGGGGGGGGGGGGGGGGGGGGGGAGGGGGGAGGGGAGAGAGAGAGAGAGAGAGGAGAGAGAGAGAGAGAGAGAGAGAGAGAGAGAGAGAGAGAGAGAGAGAGAGAGAGAAGAGAGAGAGAGGAGAGAGAGAGAGAGAGAGAGAGAGAGAGAGAGAGAGAGAGAGAGAGAGAGAGAAGAGAGAGAGAGAGAGAGAGAGAGAGAGAGAGAGAGAGAGAGAGAGAGAGAGAGAGAGAGGAGAGAGAGAGAGAGAGAGAGAGAGAGAGAGAGAGAGAGAGAGAGAGAGAGAGAGAGAGAGAGAGAGAGAGAGAGAAGAGAGAGAGAGAGAGAGAGAGAGAGAGAGAGAGAGAGAGAGTGTGTGGGGGGGGGAAGGGAGGGAGGGAGTGAAAGAGATAGTGAGAGAGAGGGGGGGGGGGGGAGGGAGCGTGCGTCCGTGCCCCCGCGCGCGCGCACGTGTGTGTGTGTGTGTGTGTGTGTGTGTGTGTGTGTGTGTGTGTGTGTGTGTGTGTGTGTGTGTGTGTGTGTGTGTGTGAACAGGGAACATAAGGGGAGGAGTGAAGCCTGCAGGCAAAACAGTGGAGGGTGGGTGGAGAGGGGGGGGGGGGTAGAACACTTCAACTATTCTTTGTTGGCGAATGGAGCAGCATGTGCCATGCCATCTATATTTTCAAGGCTTATTCTCATGTTGAGAAAGAGTTATGGGCCATAATACTGAAGGAATAGGTCATGGCAGCCTTTTGTCTCTTCAGTATGTCGCACTGAATGATCATCTCGGGCCCGCAAGCCGGAGACCTCCCTTCTCACTTCTTTCCTTCTGCCCTTCCTTCCTTCTCACCAGGACTTTCGAGAGAAAAGTGAATATATCAGTCGGATCATCCGACTCGGATGGCGTATGTCGTTCTTTTGGTGTCACGTGATTGTTATCACGACTGGTGGACGCCCGCGGTTCCGCGGGGTGCTTGGCGGTGCTTGTCGTCGGGTGCTACGCTCGACTTCGCCGCAAATTTTGCGATGTCGGGAAGGGATGCTTTTGAAGAGGAAGCCGAGAAAGACCAAGTGCGTGAGGAAGACGGAGTAAGGGCGCATGGACTGAGAGGCAAAAGAGAGCATAGCGGAGGTGAAAGCAGACGCGCGAAACGGCCGAGGGTGCGATATGAACTTAAACTTCCCGCCCTTTTCCTTGTTTAAGGCCGAGTGGATAGCTTTTCAGACAGACTTTAAATATATCGTCTGGCTGCTCGCAGATCGAAGATGTACCACAGCCCGTTGTAAAGCACTTGCAGAGGCCCGGATTGCCCCCTGCGACAGACCCGAAATCCTTCGTTGTTCCTGACCGGCCATCGCCACCTCCCAGGGCTGATGATAAGGTATATGATTCCAGGCGTGCAACGGCTGGGTGAAGTTGGACAGCTGTGGGTTAAGAAGTGATTGTTGTTACCTGGGGTCAACGAGCTGATCGGTGCTCGTTTACTGCACAGGACGGCCACTATGTGTTTGAACTTGGCGAAAATCTTACCACCAGATGTAAGTCCCTCCGTTTGTCTGGTGTGGATTTGCTTCTTGGGCGTTTCTGCGATAACATCCAAGTTGCTGAACGACTGTAGTTGGTAACGTGGGCTTTTCACGGGGTGTTGCAGACAAGATCCTCAGTAAGATGGGTGAAGGTAAGTTCAAGAGTCTATCCAGAATCTTTTTGGCGCGACTTTGCCCGGAAAAGGGGGCTTTCTGCGAAACATCCACTGACCTGTGGACGTGGATGTTACGGCGAATATGGGGTTCCGGGATCCTTGTGGCTGCAGCTTTCGATTTGTGAATTCTCATTGCGTAACAGCGATTGTCCTTGTTTGGAGGCATGAGTGTGGGCATGTACCGCTTAAAGAACATAGGTTCTAACTGCGGTGTCTACGCTATGCTGGGCTCAGGAACATTTGGACGAGTCCTGGAGTGCTGGGATCGAAAACACAAGGAATATGTGGCCATCAAAGTGGTTCGAAATGTACAAAAGTACCGTGACGCAGCCATGATCGAGGTGGGATCACTTTCGGAGTCTTCAGAAAAGAGGGATTTGAAAACTCGAAAAACAACGGTGCAGTGTTTATTCTCCGCGTTTTGACCTGCAGTCTAGACTGGCAGAACCCTTATGCCCGCTGCCCCCCCCGGGGGGGGGGGGGGGGGGCCCTTTACAAGCAACACCAGCTAGAGTACTTCCATGCTTACTCCGTGCGGCTGGGCCTTCTCGGTCTTTAAGACAGGACAAAGGCTGCAGAGGTCTTTGTGGATTGAACATATTTTTCTTGCATGCATGGCTTGTGCAGTGGAGAGCCTTACCCGTCCTGGGCGACTGTGAACAGGGGCCAGTCCATGCTCTGCATCCCTCCTCCTCCCAATCTGCATGGACTTCAAGTTTGAGTGCAGCATATGTGCTTTAACAAAGGACCATTGAAGTTGCTATGGGGGTTCAAGCCGCGGGAGAGATGCTTGTATGTGAACGTGAACGTGTGTCCGCATGTGTATGTGAACGTGTCAGCGCGCATGCATGTGTGCGCGCGCGCGCGCGTGTGTGTGTGTGTGTGTGTGTGTGTGTGTGGTGTGTGTGTGTGTGGGGGGGGGGGGGGAGGGGGATTGGCGCGTACCTTCAATGGGCATTAGAGAGGAGGAGAGGACACACACACGCTTGCGCTCCTCAATGGGCACACACGCACGCACACACACATACACATACACAGATGACACACACACACACACACACACACACACACACACACACACACACACACACACGCTCGCACGCACTCACACGCGCACACACACACACACACACACACACACACACACACACACAGACACAGAGAGAGAGGAGAGAGAGAGAGAGAGAGAGAGAGGAGAGAGAGAGAGAGAGAGAGAGAGAGAGAGAGAGAGAGAGAGAGAGAGAGAGAGAGAGGAGAGAGAGAGTTAGAGAGAGAGGGGGGGGGGGGCGGGGAGGGAGAGAGGGCGGGGGCTTGGGGAGGGGCCAGCCATTGTGGAAAATCATCCCTTCAAGTTGTCGTGGCCTTCTGGCGCAGTTGGAGGTTTTGAACACGCTAGAGGCAAACGATCCGGAGGGGCGATGGCACTGTGTGTTCCTGCGCGAGTGGTTCGACTACAGAGGCCATGTCTGCATGGTGTTTGAGAAGCTGGGCCTTTCCCTCTATGACTTCCTCAGGAAAAACGCATACCGCCCCTTCTCCGTGGACTTGGTATGCACAGGGACTATGCATGATTTACATGTCTGTCCAACTTTCAGGTCCGAGGAAAAAAGGGAGGGTGCGGGGGGGGGGGGGGCTAAACCTTGATGTCCGATGGTGGCCTGCTTAGAAGTGAGCCTTCCTCATCCGTTTAAACTATGGCAAACTTTGTGCGTCTTATCCTTCTTGTATATGGGCCGGCGCGCGCATCTCTCTGTGTGTGCGAGGTGGGCTGCGGGTTCAGATGGGGTTTCACGCACCCTTCTACCTTTTGGATCTTTTAATTCTTCTTGAAAAATGCCCACTTAAGTGCATGAAATGCATGCTTCTGCCTTGCCACTTGGTGACCTTTGACTTATTTGTCTCCTTGCAAAGTCTGTTTGACCGCTGTTGCCGACCGTGCAAATTTCAAGGAGAGCTAACCATGTGAATGAGTATGTGCGCCTAGCAACATTTGCGGATTGTATTGGTGTTACGGTGTTGACTTTGATACCAATGGCATTCTGATGGGCGGTAGGGACTGAAATGCGCTGCATGACAGGAAATTACGTATTGTCTGGCTGCAGATACGAGCGTTTGGTAGGCAGCTTTTGGAATCCGTGGCCTTCCTCCATGAACTCACCCTCATACATACAGACCTCAAACCAGAGAACATACTCCTGTCATCTTCTGAGTGCGAAAAGCCTACCAGTGGGAGGTACGTTGCCGTACAGTTGTGCAAAGATGCCCTTTCTGAAGTTATCTGGGCGTGCGCCCTTACTTGCCCATTCGAGCCACTGCCATGGTCAGGCATTCCTGACTGAGATGGCTAGCTTGTAAAGTGGGGTCGTGCCATGTCTGCTATGTGGGCACATAAAGGGTGGGAGGTGTGTGGTTGGTTTGGCTTTGCTGCGGACTTGTCCGCCTGACACATACATGTAGCACTGATGGTTATCCTGTAGGAGGATGATGATGGTTATTCAGTAACAGGTTAGTGATTGATTTTTACTGTTATAATACGAATTTCAAATATTCGTGTTATAACATTCGTATCATCTGCGGAATCACAACAGATATTTATAACTCTACAATTGTTGTCATTGTCGTTGCCGTTTCTGCTGCTGCTGTTGTTGTTGCCGGGACCGACCGTGTTAGATGTCTGAGATTATTCCAATTTAGTCACCACGTAATAAAGAGCATTCTTTTTCGCCCTAGGCAGGGGAAGTTAAAAGACCAGTTGGCCGCCCAGGTTCACTGTTCAGACATTTATCGGGTAGTACAGTATTGATGTTAATTGTGATATTAGATATCGATATGAATATGAACATCAATATTGATGTATACCAAATTTCATGTTCATGAATATGAATATCAATATCAGTGTAAGTATAATAACGATATCAATATCAGTATTACTGTTGCAACTACTAGGCATGCAAGCTTGATGGGACGGGCCAGTGCTCAATTGCAGTTTGGAATTAACTGCTGGACATACCAATGGCTGAGCAAATCAAAGCCAAGCAGTTCACTGAGCTTTGGTAAAGCGCACGAGGTGTGACGGAGTTCTAGCGAGTCTATTGAGAATGACACCATACACACATGGGGCGAAGGACTTCCAACATTGAACAGTGAGGGCATATAGTGTGGTTTGGGAGTGCTGGAGAGCATGAAAGGGTTGTTTGTTGTGCAGAGGTGAGGGGAAGACTCTAAAATCAACAGCCATAAAGGTGATTGATTTTGGAAGTGCCACCTTTGATGACCAGTACCACAGCACCATCGTCAGCACTCGGCACTACCGAGCCCCGGAAGTCATTCTGGGCATGGGCTGGACGTACCCCTGTGACATCTGGTCTGTAGGCTGCATTCTCGTTGAGCTTGCCACTGGTGCGTGCCACTCATCTGCAACTTACGGAAGTCCTCCTAGCTCTCCTGTTTGGCACTTAGCGCAGTTGCATTTCACTCTGCTTGCACACTCCGCCTGTGCAAAGTTCTTTTGTACAGCCGATGTACAATCGTTAACTCCCCTCTCGACCACTTCCCTTCCCTTCCCCGCCGCTCCCTTTCCTTGCCTCTTCGCCCTTTTCCATTCCTTTCCGTTCATGTCAGAGCAGACTCCATGGTCTGATTTAGGCAGGCACCTGTGTTGAAGATCGTCACGATGTCTTCTACTGTTGCTTGAGCCACACGTGATAGGGCAGTAAACCATATCTTCTGTTGCCGTTTTTATTCTTCTCATGCATGAAGGGTGGTCGTTGCGCCCTTGGTCGGATTCGAAGATGTCATCGAATTCACAGTATGCATTGATTACTTGGCGGTGTAAGGCTGAGTATTTTCTATCATCCTCATGCTCCGAAAACCTGATTCCCCGAGAACATTTGTCCCCCCCCGGGGGGGGGGGGGGCGCGTATCTCCCACTCCACCCAATGTGCCTGGCAGTTTTGGCAAGCCATCGCTGAACTCCACAACTAATACTTCGGCCCTCCAGACAATGAAGTTGTGAGAGCTACAATGGTAAGGGATGGCGCTGTAGGGGATGCGCTGTTCCAAACACATGAGAACTTGGAGCATCTGGCCATGATGGAGGCTGTTCTCGGCCGCATCCCGCGGGAGCTGGCCAAGGAGGCTGCCCGGGGGGCCGCCAAGTACTTCACCTCGAAGTGGGCCCTCCTTCCTTCCTCTCATCCTGTTCAAGGACCCTCAGCTGCTGTCGTCCCCCTCTTCCAGCTACTTTCTGTTAGACTCGGGTGTTCTCCGCTGGGCTACCCTCGCTCACAAGCTCTAAATGTGCCTCTGGTGTGGCAGAACTTGATATGTGCATCCCAAATCAATAGGTATGGGTATGGGTATGTGGTATGGGATTGACCACTGACGACACTTTGTCGGAAGTCTCAAGTGTCATGGGCAATCGTTTTGCAGCTCCCTGCGCTTGCGCTCTGCTGTTGCTCCCATATTTCTTTGGAACGTCCTTCCGCCCTGGGATGGTGTGAGCACAGCTGAAGCGGGGTCCAATAATTGATTTAGTGATTGTGCAGCAACTGCTTGCCATCCCTCAAATTCTTAAGGGTTGGGTGTCCTGGCTGGGCTGGCCTGGTCCAGTACGTTCAGGTTCTAGGACCCTTTTTTTCAGCATTCCCTGCCGCTCTCCAAACCTCATCTGGCCATCTTGATCTTCGCGCTTCCTGCCCTTGCTGGCGCCCCCCCCCCTTCTCTCTCTCCCTCCCTCCCTCCCCCCCCCTCTCCCTCTCTCTCCCCCTGCCCCCCACTTCTCCATCTCTCGGTCTGTCTCTCTGTCCATCCGTCTGTGTGCGTGCGTGCTGTCTGTATGCACAGCCGTGTGCGCTCGTTTGCATATTCTGTCTCTGCCAACCCCCCCCCCCCCGGGGGGCCTCGACGTGGCTGATCGAGATGGTGTGGGTGCGAGTTGCGGCAGGCAGCGGCTGAACTGGCCAGCGGGCGCCCAGAGCCGGCGGAGCTGTCGGGCCGTGCAGAAGCTGAGCTCCCTGCGAAAGCAGCTTACAGACATGGGGGACACTTCCCTGCGACCGCACATCTCCCGCTTTCTGGATCTGCTCATGAAGATGCTGCGCTATAACCCTGCCGAGCGTGTCCTTGCCCGTGACGCCCTCCGCCACCCCTTTTTCACTGACGTGGTGAGTCATGCTCCACTGAGCAACACCTGACCCGCGTTGCTCTGCGTTCTGCCCCTCCAGCCCCAAATACATTCACTTGGAGTTTCTATTTGGTCAAGCACCAAAATGCATCGTGGTCCATCATTTATGAAGCTGCAATGCTTTTTCAAGTGTGTTTTCAGTGTGCGGGTTGTTTTGTTTGTGTGTGTGTGTGTGTGTGTGCGCGCGCGCGCACACGTGCGTGTGCTTGTGTGTGTGCGTGTGTGCATGTGTGTGTAGGTGCACGAGCGCATTCAGCGGTGGTCCGCAACTGGGATTCATGGCTTGTCACTGATGCAAGCAGGCTGGTTGCTAAGGCCGGTGCAAGGCTGGAACTCAGCGTTTGGCTTGTCGCTGGCTGTCCAGGATCCTGGGGATGAGAATGGAGCGCATGACACGGATGATAACGAGGTGCGAAGCAAGAGCGGCTCTCCCTCTGACTCCGTAGCGGAAGCTGCTGCCACGCTGCTGGGCGTGCCGCTCAGACCACTATCAACGGAGGCTGCCGATGACAGTGACGCTGATAGAGCGCCCTCCGTTGAGTTTGTGCAGGATTTGACACACCAGCAAACATCTTCTGGGCCCTATGGTTGACCAGGGCATGTCATGTGTGTGTTTTGCAGGAGTGTAGAGCTGAGTGGAGTGTAGAGCTGAGTGGAGTTGTAGAGCTGAGTGGCAAGTGGTCAGAACTTTTTCTCGCGCATTCGAGTTGTGTTAAGTTTCAGGAGACAGAGATGTGTACACTTACTAGTAGCTTAGAGAAGGTGCCCTATCTTTGGACTGACGGTGGCTCGCACTACCTGTGCACCAAATTTTTGCCACTTCTTTCTGTTATTCAGGGTTTTCGTGATCAACTGTTGTTGGCTTTCCCGATTGTGACCCTTAGCATTGGTGGGGATCGTGAAAAGTCGGGACGCCCCTTACCTGGTGTGAAACGTGAGGGAAGACAGCACGTCCGCTCTTATCATGTGCCAGGTGGGGTGGGCTGGGGACTTCTGCAATGCTGGGCTCATGCTCGTTTATTTAATTGCTCACCTTCAGCATTGCGCACATCCGCTTCGCATTGTGTCACGACTCCACTAGCAGGCATTTCACTTCACCAGCACTACCGTAAGACATGGCTAGCGAAATCAAACGCTCTAGCACCCACCTCGCTCTTAGAAGATCATCCTGTGGTTTCTGCTATTGCCTGCCCATACTGATTGGCGCTGGTGATTCATTCACGGATGGAAAGAAGAGCGATGGACAGTGTTTTAGTTGGGGGCGTCAACAGGCCCTTCCATTCTTTTTTGGCTTTGCCCTATCTCGCTTCCCTGCCGTCACCCTGTGCTCTCACAGCCTTGGTCCATTTGACCAGGCACTCAGTTGATGGCTATGTGCGGCCCGGCGGGGGAGTACTTTCTTGAAGTGTACTTAATAGCAACTCCTGTATAGTTTGAATGTGGCAGCATCTTCATGCCGGAGACAACTTACGTTTCAGGAGGCACAATGTGCAGTTGGTTGACGCCAGTAGCCGTTGACATGGGAAAGGAAAATATCGTAGAGGAATGGCCCCCGGGGGCGCCCGGGGGGGGGGGTACGGGTGGGGGGGGCCGGGGATAGGGGCGGGATCCCCAAATTGGAGAGTCTCGAACCTTGACGCATGGTTTCCATGTCGCAAATATCAACATCCAGGCACATAGCCATTCTGTGACGTGTATAACATGAAACTGCTGATGTCCTCTGGTTGCGGGAGTCCTTGCTCAGGACAGCGACCGAGCGAGAGTGTTGTGTGTTCGAGTTTTGGTAGTTACGGGGGAATGAGGCATTTTGCAAGTTTCCCTTGCCCTTGGGTGCCTTGCACAGCCTTGGATTGAACGTGAGGGCCGTTGCAAAAGTAATCATCCACATGCGTTGGCAGGTACCATTGTCGTCATTGCCGACAAAGACAGGTCAGCGTTGGGTTTCATGGCTGTGTCTAATTTCTGATGTTCGTGATGCCGGGATGGCAGGGGCAAGTTCTAATTTTGTCTGCTTGCAACCCATGGAGCTGGTTGGTGGGCCTGGTGGCAGGCGCCTTGCTGTCACTTATTTAAAAGGCTTCTGTGGGTCCTGAGGCGCTCACAGGTGCAGCTAATATATGTCCAGTCAGCTAGCGGGTTCGTCTCGATATACATAGTATGTCTTCTTCATCATCACCGGTCGTCGATGGTTGTCCTGGAAGGGGGGCAGAGGTAGTGTGCACGCAGTCAGAGGATGTGTCTCTCGGGCTCACACGTAGCCACATT
>KV908377.1:60000-77500 GCA_002005505.1 Botryococcus braunii
CCCAAGGCGCCAATCAACACCCAAGGCGCCAATCAACACAGTGTCAGTCTTGCACCCAAACTTTCAATCAACACCCAAGTTGTCAATCAAAACCCAGGTTGTCAAGCAACACTCGTGTTGCTGATCAACAACCAAGGTGCCAACCAGCACCCGAGTTGCCAATCAAGATGTCAATATTACAACCAAGGAGCCCCGAAGGTGTCAACCTCTCACCCATGGATGGCTGCGTGGTGCCAATCACAACACGCAGCCATCCAAGCACCGACAGGAGCAGAAGGAAGGGAAGAAGCGGCAGCGGGGGCGGCCCACCATGACTCCGCCACACATGTAGTGCTGTGCGGGAGCAACCGGGATCGGCTCTGCAGTGATGTCCAGCCCGAACTCAGCGCACTGCTGAGCAATGTTGGGGAAGTGGTGCAGGACCTCCGACTCCGACTTGTGCGAGATGTCCAGCCACACGTGGCCACTCCCGGCGGTCATCATCTCGTCCTGGATTGCACGCGCCACCACGTCCCGCGGCGCCAGCTCAGCACGACTGTCGTACCGCGGCATGAACCTGGCCACCAAAACCCCCTCAGAGTTAGTCTTGAAAGACGTAGTACACGGTATGTCTAGTACCATTTATAGGGAGAGGTCCCTATCAACACTGCAGCCCCCCCCCCCTCTCTCTCCCCAACACCCTGGATGGTGCATGTACCCCCAAAATTGGGGCGCGGAGAAGAACCGACACCAACGCCATGCCAGCAGCAAGCCGGGCCAGATCAGCATCTTATTAACTCCTATTCTGGATGTTGGCAGGCCCCCTGTGAGCGGCTGCACGCGCCACGCGGCCTCCGCTTGCTGACATTTGGAGTCTGGCAGGCCCACATCAAGGCCGCCCTTCAGCGGCTACGGCGGCAAGAGACCATCGCTTGCTAAGATGAAAATTCTCGCAAGACTTCGACAAGCATCGGGCGTTTTAGTTTCAGGTTAGGACAAGGCAAGGCAAGGGCAAGGCAAGGCAAGGGGAAGGCAAGGGAAGGGGAAGGCAAGGCAAGGGCAAGGCAAGGGGAAGGCAAGGGGGTACAGAGAGGAGTAGGGGAGATACAAAGGGGTGCCCACCGTTCACCGGAAGCGTTGAACAGGAGGCCGCCCTCGCCCCGTACTGCCTCGGAGATGAGGAAGGTACGGCCCCCGGGGAGCTGCTTTTCAGGCTTGGGATTGGCAAAGCCGGTGGGGTGGAACTGCACGAACTCCATGTTGCCAATACTGGCACGGGCGCGGTACGCCATCGCCATGCCATCTCCTGTGATGACGCCGGGATTGGTGGTATTGGGGTACACCTGGCCCGCCCCGCCTGTGGCCAACATGGTGACGGGCGCTATGAAGCGCGTCATCACCTGGCTGTGCTGGTCCAACACGTCCACCCCCAGGCAATGGAGCAGGCCTCCCACCTGCTCAGACCCTCCCCGCCCTCAGTGCTCCCAGCGAGCATCCGGGAATCGGGTTGGCGGGAAGTGCCCTCCCTTGGCGTCTCGAGCAGCTTCTGTTTAGAAAACAGCCTGCCCCTGCCGCAAGTTGCCTCCCACCTCTCAAGCAGCTTGTCACGAAAACAGCATGGCCCTTCTTCCACCCCCAAGAGACACAGGGGCAGAGACAGAGGGAGAGAGGGAAGGGGAAGGGGGAGGAAAGCGGGGGGGAGAAGAGAGAGAGAGAGAGAGAGAGAGAGAGAGAGAGAGAGAGAGAGAGAGAGAGAGAGAGAGAGAGAGAGAGAGAGAGAGAGAGAGAGAGAGAGAGAGAGAGAGAGAGAGAAGGGGTGGATGCACAAACATGCATTCACTTGGTTTAGTCAGGCAGGCGGAAAGGACACGCGGCTTTCATGCCATGTGCCTGGCATGTGGACAACACGCGTGTGGAGTGTGGAGCGTACCTCGTCCTGCACGAGATCGACTGCCAGGTGGTGCTCGTAGAAGTGGATGTTTGGGTTGGCGTGCGCCACAGCCAACAACGCCCTCTCCACTTCCCGACCAGTCATGTCATCCGCATGAACAATGCGCCTCTCGCTGTGGCCTCCCTCTCTCGTAAGGTGCAGCTTCCCAGTCTTGTCCCTTGTGAACTTCGCCCCAATGTCAACCAAATCCATCACTGCTGCGGCGCCCTCTGAGCATACAATTCTCACGGCCCTGCAAGTTTGCAACAAGGGTCCACATCACTTCCAAATAATAACGATGTGGCCTTCAGCATGCCACCAAGTTTTAAACGGTCTGCAGATAAGGGGAATTGCCCTTATCCCAGCAAACTCGTTCAGATGAATGACAATATGAGGCGAAGAACTGCAAAACGAGGGAAGCTGCAAAACGAGGTAAAAATGAGCGAAATGTGCAAGATGCGCGGAAAACAGCAAGCCCATCCGGATACAAAATAATGGTCTGCAAGTTGACCGCGACGTCCGTCTGGCAATATCCCCTTCCATACATAAAAACCAATGGAAACATATCGGTCGCATCCGACAATAAAGCATGAGGGGGAACGACTTTGGGACAAAATTCAACAGACGAAGGATGGGCGAGGCAGAAAACATTGTGTAGCAGCAACATAAAACTTGAATCGCCCTGGACCATCTACCCTTCTAAATCCTCCCCCACAAATCCCTGTTCCCTTTTGCGCCAAAATTAGGGCCCACGTGAAGAATAAAGATAGACAGACATACAAGGTATGTGCAAAACCATGCATGTACAAAAGCACCAGCCCGTCCAGTGCACACTTGAAATGCATGCCCGCCAACCGTCCGATCCAGAGCCAGAACACAGGCTTACTCTTCAGAATTCAAAAACTCTCCAGCTACTATCGTGTCTCGCATGTGTTTGTCCACAGAATCAATTTTGTCGAGGACTGCACAAATGCCTCCTTGTGCCAGGGCTGTGCAACCCTGATCTGCCATCTCTTTCGTAATGATGGCCACTGTACCGTACTGAGCAACCTGTAGTCATCCCGCACCAAATTAGTTTCCCCCCTGTACCTTTTGTTGCATTCCATCCAACTTTCTCCCAAACACCCTTCGGTTTAGAACCTTCATGAACTGCCCAAACATGAAACAATAATGAATTCATCGCCAAAAAAATAGAGATAATGCAACTCTTTATACTCTGAAAACTATAGGGGCAACAGGTATCAAACCCGCGATTTGCTGGGGCGGAACCCTAACCCTACCCACCTTGGTTGCGTAGGTCAACCCTGCGATGCCAGACCCGAGAACGACGAAGTCGTACGACCGCACGATTGTCTGGACAGGTATGTCAATATCATACATCCCGCATGTCACAAGGCGGGGACGAGCTGCAGCTTTCCCAAAAGCCTTCATAGAGCGGCCCGCCTGTCCTCCTTGAACTTTAAGGCCCGATCGAGGAAGACCCCCGGCCAGCTGAGTAGTTGGTCGGCACCGATCCGGCAAGCAAGTCTTAGCGCTAGAATGGAGTGACGCTGACAGCCGCATTGTAATCATATTTTTAATCAAATTGGATAGGCCAACCTAGTGCTGCAGCTACTACTCTCCTCGGATAGACAGGGGGTACTTCTTGTTGAAGACCCAGCGAGATTTGCCAACTCTCCGCGCCTGTCCAGTCATATTTAATTTTCAAACTCACAGTGTTCCACCCAACCAATTCACATACTGCCAAAAACACATCGAAGGAGGCCAATGAAGCACCGTGGCCGAAGGGCAAGAACACGCAACACAAGCGGCAATGCTCACCTTCATGGTCTTACGTCGGCTACCAGTAGGTTTTTAAGTCCTGAAACATGCAAGGTGAACGAAAGGTCACCCGTGTAGACTCTGAGCTGCTGCAGCGGACTGCAGGCTAGTGTTAGGGGTTCTGGCCCGTCTGTCGGCTCGCAGTCGCGCTTGGCTACGTATCAACATTTATCTCCCGATTACGCACGCCAAATCATCGGTAGGCAATTGCATTGACGTAACCGTTAGGTATCACGTAATACAGTTGCCGGGGCCACAAGACTGTACGTACAGACGGACACGTTTGAGCTCCGGAGCCCGCTAGTCAGTCATACTTGGGATTAGGGAGACACTCTACGGGACGCGACTTGCGAGTCTTTGACAAAGCCATGAATATCTTGTCTACTTTCATTAATTCTGGCGAGAAACGCCCACGTTCCGAAAGTCCGACTCCCGATGATCCCCTTGAGACCACCGTCCTCACTGCCTTGCAGAAGTTTTTGCCATCTCTTGTTGCGCAAATGAGCGAGAAAGTTGTGGATACTTTGAAGGCCACCATTGAGGTGACCGTAGCGGCTGCAGTGGAGCCGCTAAAAACCGAGATCGGACAATTGGCCAGCAGGGTAGGCACTATCGAGGAGCAGTTCACATTTTTGGGCTCCAATATTGATTCCATTCTTGATGCAAAGGTTGACAGCAAGGTCGCGACTCGCGTGGGTACTGTTGATGAGACAGTGAGGGCCACCTATGAGGCCATCGACAACAACGTGAATCACTGCCTCCTCTCCATTGAAACTCTGGAGAGAAAACTCCGCTCTCCACATGCAATCCTTTTCGGGGTTGCGGAGAGTTTGGGGGAGAAGCATCTTGCTGAAGTTAAGACCCTACTTGGCGCTCCTTCGATCTACGAAACTATTCGTCTGGGGAAGCATTCCCCCACTGCTCCACGCCCTCGCCCTGTGCTCATAAAATTTACTTCCGTTGCAGCAAAGCACGCGGCTTATAAAAAAGCCAAGGACCTCCGTCGCCAGTTCAACGTCACCATGGATGATGACCTTACCCCACAGCAGAAGACCGCGCGTATGCGTCGCCAACCCGAAGTCCACACACTGCGGGGGGAGGGCTGGATCACTTTTTGGCGAGGAGACCAATTGTTCAAAGTAAAGGCGGGGGGAGCTCCTCTCAAGGTGCCAGTGGGTGCTCCTGCTGCTCCTGCTCATGCTGCTCCTACTGCCGCTCCTGCTCCCACCTCCTCCCCAGCTGCGGGCCTGACCCCCTCTACCTCCTCTGGGGCTGCGGGTCCATCTCCTATGTGTGCTTAGGGATCTGTTGGCCAAGTCCCTCTCTCTATTCTTACTTGGAATGTCCGTGGATTATCCGAGTCTAAATATGAGCTCCATGACTATGATCGTTTCTTTCCTGCGTTCGATGTAGTACTGTTGCAAGAGACACAACAGAAATACATTGACCCCAACCTTTTCAGGGGCTATCAGCTTTTTTGTTCTCCACCTGAGGTTTCTCATGAAAAGAAAGGCTATGGTTTGCTTATTGCAGTTAAGGTTAGTTCATTATATAGTGCTCAGCTGTGGGCACACACGTCCTCCTCACTCTGGGTATCTTTACGGTTCATGCATGGCACCCATCCCCCCGTCTACTTGGGCAATGTCTATATCCCCCCCTCTGGGTCTCCGTTACTTCAGCCTGTCCCTCTCGCCGCTCGTTACAATGAGCTCTATGGTGTTTTGTCATCCCTGGACGGTTGTGTCTTTGTGGGGGGTGACTTCAATGGACACATTGCATCTGTTTCCACATCTTCTTCGGCCGATTTAGGCCGCTTCTGTGGTCAAGATACTAGTGGCCGCCAACTTGTCAAATTGGCTGATCAGACTGCGTTAGTTATTTGTACAGGCTGTGTCTCAGGTGACTTGCATGCTCCTCCCACCTATAGGGCCACCGCCCGTACCTCTGCGACTAGGCCAGACCATATTTTGGTTTCCTCGTCTCTCCATGCCTGTATCCAGTCTGTTACGGTCGCCACTGAGTTGAAGGGTTCTGACCATTATAGTATCACCACCTCCTTTGCCTTACCCATGCGTTCTGCTGCTATTTCTGACAGTTCGCATTTTGGGTTGCCCCTGCGACAAGTCCATTGGAAAGGGGGTTGTCGTGTAGATTATGTGCGTCACTTGGAGCTTGCTGCTCCCGCCTTGGGTCGTTGTGCTGACTTAGCGTTGGCTGGGCATGTGGAGCAAGCGCTACATACCTTATCCGGGGTTTTAGGCGATGCTGCTCACGCTGCAGACATGCGGCTGCATACTGTTCGGTTAGGTTCTCAGGCTAGGACTCGCCCCCATCAGCCGTTTTATGACCAGGAATGTGTTAGACTCAAGCGGGACTTGCGGCGGGCTGGTCGCCTCCACGGGTTTTCTGCCCCCTTGGTACGTGGACTCGAGCGGCACTACCACTCTTATGTGCGATCCCGTAAACGGGCGTGGCTCATGTCCCAGTTAGAAGAGTGTGTTGCTCTCTTTCATACCTGCCCTCGTCAGTTTTGGCGGACCTTCCGTGGCCATCCCCCTTCTTTGCCCTTGCCCTTACATGACCATGAGGTTTGGAACACTTTCATGTCTGAGTTCACTCGGGGGGATATTGACACCCCGGACGAACCCCTTATGCCCTTGTCGGAAGTGGCATATCCGACCACCCTCGTACCCGACGTATCGCTTAACCAACCCTTCACCTTACAGGAAATGGAGGATGCTCTTAGTGCCTTGCACACAGGGAGGAGTGTTGGGTTTCAGGGTTTTCCCTCTGAATTTCTTCGATTTGCCCAACGCCCCCCGGACCCCCAAACTGGCCGACAGGACCCCCATATCCTGGCACCGATTCTGTTAACCATTGTCAATGCTATGTTTCAGGCGGGGACAATTCCACCTCATTTCAATGTGTCCCGGGTGGTCCCCGTGTTCAAACCAGGGGCAAAGGACGCTCTGGATCCGGCGAATTACCGCCCTCTTGCTGTCCCTGAACCCTTCATGCGGCTGTACGCCACCCTGTTGAACACTAGGCTTATTCGGCACGTGGAATCCAAGGGGTTGCGCTGTCAGGCCCAAACGGGGTTCCGCCCGGGCTTCTCCACATTGCATCAGCTTTTTGCGATCCAACACTTCATTGACCTTGCTTCCAAAGATCACCCCTTATTCTTATGCTCTTTAGATTTAAGTAAAGCCTATGATCGGGTTCCTCGCCCCCTTCTTTGGGAGGCCTTAACTCGGGTGGGGGTACCGGACCAATTCTTGGCTGCTGTTAAATCTTTATATGAAGATGCCCAAGTCACTTTATGTGTAGGGGGCACCTCTGGGGAGCTCCTGAAGCCTCAGGTCGGTATCCTCCAAGGGTCCCCTATAAGTCCTACTCTGTTTGGTCTTTATTCGGATGGTCTGATTCGTTATATTGAAGCTCGGTGTCCGGGTGTGGGACCCGCCACCCGGGATGGTCGTTGTGTCCCTATTCAAGGTTATGCTGATGATTATACACTCCAGGCCAAGTCCCTGGAGGAGTTGCAGGCTCACCTTCTCCCCGCTGCTTCAGAGTGGTGCCAGTCCGCACGTATGCGGGTGCGTGTTCCTAAGTGCCATGCCATGGTCTTCCCCCCCTCGAAGGACGCCCCCCCTCCCGTGCTGTATGAGGGTCAACCCCTGCCTCAGGTGACCCAGGCTCGTCATTTAGGTGTCATGCTTTCTACGGCTTCAGGCATTGGGGCCACCTTTGGCCATTTACGTGGTAAGATGTGGGGGGCCTGGTCTACTATTAGCACGCGTTATGGTAACCTCAAATGTGCCACCTCGATCGGTATTCTCTTGCGTCTCTTCTTAGCATGTGTGGTGCCTGCCTGCTCATATGGGTGTGAGGTTTGGGGTCTACGGGTGTTTTCCCCATCTTCCACTCGGCCCTCCGCTAAGGATTTAGAAAAGGATTTTCTTACTATGTTACGGATGATCCTTGGGGTTCGTCAAACGGTCCGCACCGATGTGCTCCTTGCTGAGGTTGGCGTTTGGCCCCTTCATCATCTCTGGTTCAAGCGTGTGGTCACTTTTTGGAACTCTCTGGTGGATCTCCCAGCCGACCACTTGTATGCACGTATTCATAGGGACTCATGCTACTATGGCGTAACGCCTCGTTCCCCGTCCTGGGCGGGTTCTTTTATCGCTGCCCTTCGCCGCTTAGGTTACCCTTATGCGGCTGATTGTCAGCGCCCGCAGCCCGTTGATATGGATACCTTTTTAGCTCTCATTAGGCAGGCCAATACCCTCCCTGTGGCCTCTCTCCATGTCTCCCCTCGGTTAGCCCCTGCTGATCCCCAGCTATGTACTTATGTGCGGTGGTTTGCGCGCCCCACTAAGGCTCAGCGCTCCCGCCTCCTTTATCTGTCTCTTGATGTTGCCAAGGTCCGGCTCTTTCTCAGGTTTCGTCTTGGTGTTCATGGCCTCCCCATTGACATGGGCCGCAGACAACGTCTTCCGCGCCTTCAGCGCCTGTGTGATATGTGTGGCTCCTCTGTGGGTGATGAACACCACTTTGTCTTTCACTGTCCCGCTCTTACTGCGGTGCGGGACCGTTATCCCCACTTGTTTGTGGGTCCTTCTAGATCTCTTCGGCAGTTCATTTGGCACGCTGACCTGCGTGCGGTCGTCTCCTTTATCTCGGATGCATTCCAGGCTCGTGCTGATTTACGCCGGCTACGGTGACTTGGCCGCAGCCACGTCTGTGGCTGCCCCCCCCCCCTATCCCCCCTTCCCTCCCCTTTTCGTTTGCTCAGTTATGCCTTCGCTCTTCGCTTGGCCACTTCTTGTGGTCAGTTCTTCCTAGTTTTGGCTTGTGTGTGTGTTGTGGACATCTCATCATGCCCTCGTGGCTGGACAGATGTAACTTCTTCTTCTTCTTCTTCTTCATGCATTGCAACCGTTCAGCGCGAACGGCGTGCTGTTTCGACAAAGGTCGACAAAGTTCTCCGGAGGTTCTCTTGCTCCTTCCTTCTAGTTGCCCCTTAAGTGCCGATTCAACCCCAACTGGACTTGCAAGTTGCGGGTAGGATAGGCTTTTAAGAGGGAAGTCCCTAATCCCTAATCCCTACCCTAATCCCGTGTGGAGGGTAGTCTTAAATCTCGGGGTGGGAGGGTTGTGGGGTCTTATTTCCTCTTAGTGTTTGTTGGTCCTTCTAGATCTCTTTGGCAGTTCATTTGGCACGCTGACTTGCGTGCGGTTGTCTCCTTTATCTCGGATGCATTCCAGGCTTGTGCTGATCTACGCCGGCTACGGTAACTTGGCCGCAGCCACGTTTGTGGCTGCCCCCTTTTCTCCCCCTTTCCTTCCCCTTGTCGTTTGCCCCGCAATGTTTTCGATCTTCGTTTGGCCACCTCTTGTGGTCCGTTCTTCCTAGTTTCGGCTTGCGTGTGTGTGTGTGTGTGTGTGTGTGTGTGTGTGTGTGTGTATGTGTGTGTGTGTGTGTGTGTGTGTGTGTGTGTGTGTGTGTGTGTGTGTGTGTGTGTGTGGACATCTCATCATGCCCTAGTTTTTGTATCCTAACCGCATACCAAAAATACATCATGCAGGGACGCGGAATCTTGGGGCCAAATATTTATGGTGATAATGAGAGGGAAAGAGAGAAAGCAAGGGGGGGGGGTGAAAAAGGGGGGGGAAAGAGAGAGGAAATGAAAGCTATGTATCGACACACACACACACACACACACACACACACACACACACACACACACACACACACACACACACACACACACAACACACACACACACACACACACACAGAGAGAGAGAGAGAAAAGGGGGGAAGAGAGAGAGAGAGAGAGAGAGAGAGAGAGAGAGAGAGAGAGAGAGAGAGAGAGAGAGAGAGAGAGAGAGAGAGAGAGAGAGAGAGAGAGAGAGAGAGAGAGAGAGAGAGAGAGAGAGAGAGAGAGAGAGAGAGAGAGAGAGAGGAGAGAGGGAGCGAGAGAGCGAGAGGGAGGAGAGAGAGAGAGAGAGAGAGAGAGAGAGAGAGAGGAGAGAGAGAGAGAGAGAGAGAGAGAGAGAGAGAGAGAGAGAGAGAGAGAGAGAGAGAGAGACGAGAAAGAGAGAGAGAGAGAGAGAGAGAGGAGAAAGAGAGAGAGAGAGAGAGAGAGAGAGAGAGAGAGAGAGAGAGAGAGAGAGAGAGAGAGAGAGAGAGAGAGAGAGAGAGAGAGAGAGAGAGAGAGAGAGGGGGGGGGGGGGGAGGGAGAGAGAGAGGGGGGGGTTGCAATTTGCAACCCTTCAGCATAACACATGCTCCTGTTCGAGTGTTCCTATGATCTTCCCGTTTCCTGTGCTTGTTTAACACAGCAGAACTTGTCCACAACATACATAGGTGTTTTTGAACGGTACGTAATTCAGTGCATGTGCCTAGTGTTTCAGGCCAGAAGAATATATACCAACCGTTGGTGTGCCAACAATTGCTGGTACTCAAAACTCAAAATTTGAAATGACAGGAGAGCCGGCCCAGATATTACAGCAACCCCATTTTTGTCGAGACCTTCAGGGGGTTCCCTGATTTCCACCTTTACAGGCTCTAGTGGATGGACAGATGCCTCTTCGAATACCGGAAAAAAGGATATTCGTACTGAGTCATAGCACTTGCTCCAGCAAGTATGGTTTTGCACGTCCAGCTGACGTCACAACGTTAAGTGTGGCAAGACGGCTGTGAAAGGACAACAACTGCAAACGAAGACACTACCACCGGGGGAGTGCTTCTCTGATAAGCCCAACCAGGCACATGCTTGCAGGACATTTACAGGTTTCCATTGCCTGATGAATATGTAAGTGTACTCTTAGGCACTAGACGTTAAACCTGACAGAGATCCTAACAGCCTGGCCGCAAAAGGCGAGCAGCCCTTTTCCCCATGGGGAAGATGGGTGTGGGTGTGGGGTGTGTGTGCGGATGCATGTCAACTTAGAGAACACTACAACATTTCAACAGCCCCCCAGGGGCCCCCGCAGGGAAGGGGGGAAGCAGCCTCAAAGTAGAGCGAATGGAGTCGATGTGATCCTTTACAAGAGCCGAAAATTACCACCACAACCAAACGCGTAGACGCACCTATAATGGTCCGTATCGCAGGCAAAAACCCTTCCAACTCTTCCACTCGGCTCTATGCATCTAGGTATGGACCCCAGATTCGTACTAGCACCTACTCCGGTCCATACTCCATGCACCTTTCCAACCCTTCCACTCAACACCATGCACCGATCTGTGAACTCCCTGCCTTGTAAGATATATAATCAAGGCACAGTCAGACGAAAGCAAAGCAATGATAGCCTGGTATCAGAGTGTGTCCAAAACTGCGATCCAGCACGGCGCTGCTCGAATAGTAATCATACGCTTGAACAGGTGATTGTTTACCGCCTGTAAGCCAACGCTCGTCAAAACCACACACTCTAATGCTTCCTGCCCCCCCCCCCCCCCCTTGGGGTGTTCCACAAACCAGTTGGATAACCACAGTTCCAGGATGCCAAAACCCTGAACTGTTTCTGTTGACTCTGGGTGACAAGCTTTGAACTGAAACCTCTAATTCAGAGAAAGCAGAGTGCTGATCCTGGATGTGTACCCTTCCCCTGTCCATCAAACCCATATGCACAAAGGACTTGTGAAGTCACGCAGGAGGGGAGCGTGACAACATACCAACCAGAACCCTTTCCTGCACAGCAATAAACACGTCCCTACTACACCACATTTACAGAATGCATGAGGTGTCTGACAACTTTGGCCAGCTCGGCCTGCAATCAAACCAAATGCCTTGCTATGGTAACTCCAACTCAACAAACACAACCAAGCATTGCTATGATAACTCCAACAACAAGACGCACAATCAAGCATTCATACTGTAACCTTTGATTTGATATGCACCCTCAAGCACCGGGCACCGACAAATTGCAATGTTATGGCTCATTCTACGTAAGGATAGCACACACTTCCATAGCTACGAGTGATACTACTCGTCCCTAGAGTGTATATCCACAGCATGGCACACAATCTGAGAACACATGTCATTTTTTCTAGAAACAGAATGTGCGACTGCTGCATACTACCCTGTTTGGCAGGGCCCTTACAAAAAAGCATTATGGAAAATTGACTGCAAGGAAGCAGTTGTCAGGAAGCGGGCAAGTGTATCTTGAACAGTAGAAATGAGGAGAAAGAGTTCATTACAAGGTAAAGTCACATTAATATGTAACTACTTGCAATCTAGCATCCCTCAGTAGATGCACATGATTTAACGTCAACCAACCCGCAAATCGCCTTCCTTGCCAAAAATTTTCTCAAGGACAGAACAACTCTTAACAGATCCCAAACAACGAAACGAACATGAGTCCCAACAGCCGCAGAGGTTGCCTAACTGTTGCCACGGCCACCACCTGGGGAAGACATCCTAACTGAGAAACATCAGCTAAACATACAGCACGCTCCTAAAGCAAACACCACCCGCTTACGCCGTCCTGTCAGAGGATATTGGCACCCAGGCAACACACACCTCATGCAGTTCAATGGCCGCGCACCTTCTGTCTCGTTTTGTTCCCCTGGCCTGCCTTTGATGCATTCCAAAACCCAGCTGCCCCATTTGGAAAACCCCCGGCCAAAGAACCACCACTTCCCCGAACAGAACAGAAATATATCATGGGTAGTCCCAGAAAAGCGCACTGCCTTGCAGGCCCAAGTATTCAACGGCAAGTATTCACAACAAAAGCAGCCAACGATGTTGTTGCTATCGCAAAATCATTAGACATTACAGCACCCAACGTCTTCAAGAGAACAGATAAGAACAGTAATGAGCTCCATTGGTACCTCTAAAAAACCCACAACAGCCGTTGGCAAGCCCAGAACTCTGACCCCCGCTGACCTTCAACATTTGCACAAAAGCAGCATGACGCAGCTGTCATCACCAGCAATTAACAATGAGCCCACTAGTAACACTGAAGAGGGGCAAGCCCAGCAAGCACGTTCTGAGAACACCCGTCCTGACTGCACATGCGAATAGCTGCTGGATAGATATATTGGGCACTGCAAAACGGGGCGAGGGGAACCTGGAACATGGGATGGCTCTGCAGGCTGCAAGACGTATGAATGTTGAAAAGCACCGGCACGTGGCAGCCAGCAAACCGCCTGAACACCACTTGTCAAACATTGCTTGTACCAAAACCTCTACAAAGAGGAAACAACCTAACTGGCACAGGACGTAAGCCACAAGGCATGCAAATGCCATAATGCAGGCAGAACCCAAGCGCAAACCTATTCGCCCCCCCAGGGCATCAAACCAAAGCTTGATGCAAGTTAAGACTGCAGGAACAACAGCAGCACTGTAGATGCATCAATGATATCAACTACTGAGACAGCATCCAAAATAGGCAGTAAAGCAAAACACCTCAGGAGCTCCACGTGAAAGACTGCAAACCAGTTCAAATCACACGTCCTGTTGCAAGCAAACATACGCAAGAACATTGACTGCTTGCACGCAATGGGAGAGCAGATGCCCACCATGAACGTAGCGAGTTGCACCCACAACGCCCACCAGCTCGAGTGGCTCAAGCTGAAGGTAAGCTCAGATTGCCTTGATCACTAGGACACAGAGGTAGTCCCATATTGTAAGGCAGATCCCAGACACAACTCAAATCTCATAGCCTCATCACTTTAAATGGCTTATGACTACAATTCACGTTGCACCGCACCAAACAGGAACAGCTTTGACCCTCTAACAAGTAAAGATCAAGGGCTTTAGCGAACTTTGCATACACAATGCCATACGGAGGGCAAGGCTGACATGACAGCAGTGGTAGCCATCGCGATTCAAAGACTGCAATGTTGCAGGCAATGCTGGCAAGGAAGGCTGTGCAGGCAGAAGGGACGACTCCCAAGCGACCATGAGGGACCCATGCAGAGACCAGTCAGCAAGGAGAGAATGGGCAGGCAAGGAGGCAACCAGCTGACAAGCACCTGAGTACATCGCATCAGCAAAGGAAACCATGCCACAGCAACTACACAGCTGGCATTCATGTGAAGAACACAAACCATTGTGAAGCCACTTGCCGTGTTTAGCTTGCAGCAGTGCTGCAGATAAACCGCATTTCCCAGACCCGCTCCACTTTTCCGTGCGTTGAAGAAGCCAACCCCAGCAGCATTTTCAAGAATGTCTCCTGACATGCAATTGCAGCAGCTGGCAGCTGAGACAACTTCTCCTCCTTATCCATATGGTGGCAGCATCTCCAACATAATTACGTCGCCTTGTTCTTGATGATGACAGCTATCATCGCAAGGATTACCATCATGAAGAACCACATTGTCATGGGAGCTCAGGAGGCTTCTCCCACTGGCTAACACCAGTGGTTGTGTTGTAATAGTAGGTACGCCCTTCTCCATCTTGGAGTTCCTGCCATGGGCTTGCAGGGGCACCATATTGTGCACCATAAGCAGCCTGAGATGCCGCATAAGGATCAGCAGCTGCTTGTGCCCCATAACCAGGGTATCCACCAGCTGCGGCAGGAGCTGCAGGTGGAGGTTGCTGATAGGCAGCTTGCTGCGGGGGATATCCAGGGTATCCACCGTAAGCAGCAGGAGGATACCCAGGGTAGCCCGCAGAAGGAGCAGCGGCGCCATATCCAGGACCATAAGGATTGAAAGCTGGTGGAGTTGCAGGGCCCCCATAGGCAGGCTGGGCGAATGGTGCTCCAAAGCCTTGTGGGCCACGTGCACCTGAAAGCAATGCCAAAACACAAGTAAGCTCAAGTAATAAGCACTATGGCAAGCATCCCTCCAAACGACAGGTACAGCTCTCCCACAGGATCAGTACCTCTACATGTATACAGGAACATATCACACAAACTTCACATGCACATGCTGTTGCGAGTCTTAACCCCCCCCGGGGGGGCGGGGGGGGGGGCGGCTCACACCACCCTTAACACTTACCAGGGAACACCATAGGGGCTCCGCGTCCAGCAGGGAACACACCAGCTGCTGCTGGCGAAGGCTGTGCAGCCAACGGATTTCCACCATTGATAATTTCTTGCACAGTTGCAACGGCAGCTGACACGGCAGCCTGAGCGCCTGCCACGGTGATCTTGTTTGGTTCCGATTGCTGATCAATTTGGATATTCACGCCAAACTGCTTCTGCAGACCTTTGATGGTCTCTCCGCCCTTTCCGATAACACGTCCCACCATCTGTTTGGGGCAGTCTAAGCTAGACGTTATGCCAGCTCCATACTGCACAAACAAAGTAGATAAATCAGCCACTGATTCTTTCAATTAAATCTTCCAGTACCAGCTGTAACGGGTAGCCATTTGCAGCCATGCCCCTGACCTCCCCATACAGTAGTTACCCTCTTTCACATTGCCTCTCACTCAGGGTATGACATCTGCATGCACCAGACAATTTGCATGGAGCCTGGAATATACAGTCAGAGCGGGAAATCAATGAAAGGGGTTTGACAATGTTTCCAAAACATTGCCGAGAGCACAATTAATCTCACGATTCCTCTCATGAAGGAAAACAGCGAATGTGTTTTCCCAATACAAACACACTACAGGTTGAAAGAATCTCCAAGAGCCTTCTTTGACCATCACTTTCAAGCTACATCAGCATTTCTAAGAATCGAGGTTAGTAGAACTGTCAATAGCTCTTCAGAGGTTGGCAAATGCCGTGGCTATTCAATGGCTTATTTAATGCTTCTATGGCACCTCGCATTGTTTAGCGTCCAGTACTTACAGTGCACATTGCTTGTAGAGGGCGAGATCGGGCTTCACACAAAATCCACAAGGAGACGCCTGCATTCTAGGTCAACTTTGCAAAGTGCCAACACATGGGACGGATCCTGCTTGATGAGGCTCACACCTTTTGGATAATTGCTTGAGCACTGCCCGGCTCCCCTTGTATGAGCTCTTGCACCATCTTTGTCGCTCTTTCAACAGCATCAGTACGGCCCTTGATGTTGACGATGCGGGGTTGTCCTTCTGGAAAATTCTGGTCCACAACAATGTGTGCCATACTGGCCTGCTGCAAGGCACGGATGGTTTCCCCCCCACGACCGATGATGCGCCCCACAATACCAGGTGGGCATTCCACCGATTTGCTGACTTCTCCAATTCCTGCTACAGGCTCATCACTGTTGACGATCTTATCAATCTGGGCTCTGGCAGCGGCTAGCGCATCCTTACTGTTGGACATTATGCTGACCTTCTTCAAATCACCACCGGCTTGGTGATCAATCTGGACTTTTGTGTGTGTTGAGTACTGCAACGCTTTTATTGTCTCACCACTTTTGCCAATCAGCTTTCCAACCATTGCGGAAGGAATTTCAACATAGTCAACCAGCTGTCCGTCTCCAGTCTGTGTGACAAGCTGAGTTGCACTTCCGTTTGTGGCTGGTGTAGGCTCGATCACAGGGTCCACCACCTCTGTCACATCATCACCAGGGGGATCCGAAAATTCCTCTGGTTTGGCCTGCAACATGGAGGACACAAACCCGATCGCCTTTGACAGTCTTGTTCTTCCATTACTCATCGTTTTCTGCTGCCAAAACCCACTCTGATAAAACAGCCGACACAACCGCAGCCCAGGGCGGGGCCTGAAATCACAAGGCCTGGCCAAGGACCAGGAGTCTTCCCGAACATTCCTCCACACTTCCTCCAAAAAATTGCCAGAATCGGTGTGAGGCCAGCAAGGCCTAAACGAACATAGTGACAGCAGTGTAGCGTTCATACCGAGTCGCCGTCCCCTTCCAAAGTTGGAGCGCTTCCACGCTTCCGAATGTGTGCTTCCTCGCCCTCGTCTTCTCCGTCGTCCTCAAACTTGCGCTTGTTGTTATTTACGTAGTCCTCTTCGGTAGCCGCCGCTGTTTCAACGGGGGCCTCTTCAGCTGAAGGTTGAGCTTCCTCCACTCCCGGAACCACAACCTCTTCAGTATCTGCCATAACGATGGTCTCGCTTGCTATAACGGAAGTAGTCAGGGTCTACGCAAAAAAGGATTCACTCCAGGACTTCCTGCTCACCGTACCCTCAGGTCCTATTCCTTTGGCGGCCGAGGGATCCTTATTTAGGCAATCCCCTTGACGCGGACAACCGGCGCGTGCTTTCTTTGCCGTCGCCAGGCTGGTCGCCCACGTGGTGCCCGTATCTTCCCCACGTGATCTGGGCCAATGCGATGGCGACCAGCGCCCAACCCGGTTCGGTAGGCCGACAATGTACCAGCACACTCGCCTGCGCAATGGTTCCTTCTATAGGCCTTGGAAGCTGTTTTACAAATTTTCTGCATTAAGTGTGTGTGTATGCATATGAACTCACCATGCAGAGACGAGATCAGAGAAGTGTTCGGGAACATGAGGTCATGATCGGTGTTGCGTTCATGAACTCCGAAAGCTGATTGCATAGCATTTTTGACAAATTTGTGACATGTCAAGCCCAAGTTTTCATCAGAAGCTCCTGCGTACGGCCTTGCTGGACAAATGGATTGTTTCCTGATCCAAACCAATGGCCCTGTCCGGGGAAACAGTGGTTCTCACTTGCAGGATGGGATAATCGGGTTGAAGTTTCTGTTTCTGGGCCTTCCATATAGTGTGAAATGCACGTCATTCTACTCCCCTGCCGATAGACTCCCGTGCTGAGTGGTTCCTACGAGCCAGGGCTTGAACGTGGGCCGATGCATTCTAATTTCTCTATGCCGGGGATTCAGTCCGCTTACCTGATGCTGCGACTATTGTTTCAGCAAACCTTGGGCATAAGCCAG
>KV908377.1:82500-87500 GCA_002005505.1 Botryococcus braunii
GGTGAAGGACGGGGAGTTTTACGGGCAGGTGTGGTGGCAAAGTTGGTGGTGAAGGGCCTGGGGAGTTTTGCGGTCTCTCCTGTTGTGGACGGTCCCCTCATCGCGGGAGCCATTCCGGAAGCAAAGGGCTCCCCCGGCTTTGTGGGCATCTGGCCCGTCTCCAGCCTCTCCAAGAAACCTGAGGCCCCGCCCCCCTCGCCCGCCGCAGCTTCTTCCGAGTGAGGCCCTCCCGCCATCTGCAATTGTTGGGATTTGTTCTGGATAATGTTCCTTACAAATGAAAAAAGCCATTGCAAGGCTGACATGGAGGGTTTCATGCTCAGGGGGCATTAGGTGGCAATTTTTCCATGAACGGGGGATTTGCCGTCCCACGGGGCCTGAGGCAGGGCATGGTATCCTGCTGGGGACGTCCCTGCATGTGCAGATGCCCGTCCCGCATGCACATGAGCGACCCGGCGGGGGGGGGGGGGGGCTGGCATGGACATACGCAAGCGCACGTGCACAAGTACAATGCACACATACACCCACGCACACACACACACACACACACACACACACACACACACACACACACACACACACACACACACACACACACAGAGCCACACACACACGCACACACACACACACACATACACACACACACACACACAGCCCCCCCCCCCCAACACACACACACACACACACACACACACACACACACACACACACACACACACACACATCAGAAAATGCATCATGCGGCATCACATTAGGAAGAACTTCCGGTTTGTTGCAAGCCTTTCTCATCGGCATCAGCGTTTCATCGGCATCAGCGTTTCATACGCATCAGCTTTTCATCAGCAGCGGCATGCGCATCGGCATCGGCATGAGCATCGGCATTGGCATGAGCATCCGCATCGGCATGAGCATCGGCATAGGCATGAGCATCCCCATTGGCATCGGCATGAGCATCGGCATCGGTATCGGCATGAGCATCGGCATCGGAAGCAAATGGGGCAGTCGCTGAGGCGGTGTGGTGCAGGCCAGCCACGTGCGCCTGCTGTGGAACTGCAAGGGGAGCGCCGTGCTGGCTCTCACCGCCTCCGATACGGATGCAACGAACCAGAGTTACTACGGCGAGCAGAAGCTGCACTTCCTGGCCGCAGATGGCCGCAACGACTGCCTCGTGCCCCTGCCCAAGGTTGGTCGCGCCCTGCCCCGGCCCTCCGCTTCTGGGGGGTGAGAGGAGGGGAGGATGGTCTGCAGGCCCTCTGCTTATTTTCGGGAAAGTTAGCGGAGAATGGTCTGCAGGCCCTCCGCTTATTTTCGGTAAGGTTAGGGGGGAATGGTCTGCAGGCGCTCCGCTTGTTTTCGGGAAGGTTAGCGGAGAATGGCTCTGCAGGCCCTCTGCTTCTGGTGGGTGAGACGAGGGACAGAAAGGGGTCTTGGAAAAGAAAAAGAAGAGATCCACTTTCAGAAAATGGGAGAAGCATGAACTTGGATGGGTTTCTCTTTCCTGCTGCACCCGATGGGCGTTTCAGTAGCTGCTGCTTGGGCACCGACCAGCAAGGCTGGGCCGCATGGCGCCCATGTAAAAAGGCGCCATTTATCTCTTTCCCCGATCAGGCTGCGCTGGATAATTGGTGCCTTTCCTGAAGCACGTGCAGCTTCGTTTTTTCCGTGCCTGCCGCAGGAAATGGAAGATGGGGGCGAGAGCCCTAAAACTCCCACCCCAATGCTCGCGGCAATTTGACCCCTTTGCTGTGGCCTTTACCCACCCACACCCCCCCTCGGGTCTCGTTCCTGCCACCATCTCTGCCTGGCTCCAGTCTTGTTCCCGACCTTGTTCCTGACCTGCCCTCCCCCCCCCCTTGTTCCTGACCTTGTTCCCGACCTGGTGCCGACCTTGCTTCTGACCTTGTTCCTGACCTTGTTCCCAACCTTGTTCCCGACCTTGTTCCTGACCTACCCTCCCCCCCCCCCGCTTGTTCCTGACCCTGTTCCCGACCTGGTGCCGACCTTGTTCCTGACCTTGCTCTCGACCTGCTCCCAACCTTTTTCCCCCGAGTTGTGGGGACTCCAGACCCAGCCGCTTGAGTTGCTGTGCCGCGCTTGCCCGCTCGCCCGATCCTGCAGATCACTCGTCCATGCTTCACGGTTTCATGTCGAGGACTCGAGTAGCTTGTGGAACTGAAACAGAGTTTGGTTTCGGCACCCACTTCCCATGTCTGTTTGCAAGCACCTGCTATGCAAACTGGAGGTGGTGTATCTGGGCCCTAGATTCCGCGTGCCCGCATGAGGGCCTTCTGGTGTGCGGTTAGGATAGGCTTCACTCTTGATTATAAACAGGAGGTGCTTGCAAATACATGATGGGTATGCAGCTCTGGAAGCTTTGTGCGAGCAAAAGTGTCGGCTCGTGTGTGCGGCGGAGTCACATTTCTGAGCTGGGGCCCGTTGACTTCCCGTGCAGCTGCAATTTTTGGGGGGGGGGGGGGGCGCTCATGTGGCAGAGGGGTGGGGGAGGAAAAAAATGGATGGACACAAGGAAACGCTGCCACGGGACTTGAACTGGCGTGGCGTGGCACACAGGACGGTCCCATCCATGATGTGCAGTGGAGCCCCCAGGGCAACTTATTCGCCACGGTTGCCGGTTTCATGCCTGCGAAGGCGACGCTCTTCAATGAAAAGTGCGAACCTGTGTGCGACTTGGGCGCGGGACCGCACAACCTGGTGCGCTGGAACCCTCAGGTGTGTTCCAGCCCCTGCGGAGACGCAGAGAAGCCTCTCCGTCTCCCCTACCCACCCATTTCCACATTTCTCCTCCCCATCTCCACATCTCCCCTCCCCATTTCCCCGTCTCCCCACCCCATCTCCCCTCCCCTTTTTCCCACCTACCCTCCCGATCTCCCCTCCCCATTTCCCTATATCTCTTTCCTCCCCATCTCCCCGCCCCCTTTTCCCCATCTCCCCTCCCCATCTTCCCTCCCCATTTCGGCATCTCCTGTCCTCTTTGCCCATCTCCCCTTCCCATTCCCCCATGCGCCCCCCCCCCCCCATCTCCCTTTTCTCTTCCTCCTCTTAACCCCACAGCTTGCTTCGCGCCTCTCTCCTGCTGCAACTTGTCTTGTGAAAAGCTGCTTCGTTTGTCCTGCAAAGGGAGGTTGGCACAGGCAGTCTTTGGAAGCTGCAATGTGCACTAAAAGGGCGCCTCCCTTCCTCACAGATAGTAGTACTTTGAGCATCCCCTTGATCCTCCCAAACCTGCCACGCCAAGCTGTGATCTATCTAGCCCCCACAGCGTTTAAGTTTGCAGATGTAATTACTGTGATGATGTTACCATCATGGAGAACAAACACCGACTGTCATCGATTATAATTGTGTTACATCAAGGAGAACAAACACCGACTGTCATCGATTGTAATTATGTTACATCAAGGAGAACAAACACCGACTGTCATCGATTATAATTGTGTTACATCATGGAGAACAAATACCGACTGTCATCGATTATAATTATGCTACATCATGCAGAACAAACACCGACTGTCATCGATTATAATTGTGTTACATCATGCAGAACAAACACAGACTGTCATCGATTATAATTGTGTTACATCATGCAGAACAAACACCGACTGTCATCGATTATAATTGTGTTATAACCGTTGACAGTCGGTGTTTGTTCTCCATCTGGTTAAGAGTGGGTCTCTCATCAGCCATAATGGAGAGGCAAGCTTAGCTTTAAGAATTCACAGGCAGGTATGGCACCTGCGCACTGCTGAGCACAGCACACTGAGAGGATTGTCATTCCCTGCCCGTGCAATGTAGAAATGTATTGACTGATACTGATATATATTTCACTTTTACCTTAAAATGTATTGACTTTCGGGGCACAGGAGACCTGAGACTGAAATATTTCCCTTTTTGTTTTTTGGAACGTAGTGAATTTTGCTTTTGGGGGCGTGCTGTCAGAACATTGCGGATGACAGTTGAACCTTTTGGTACCTGAAATGCGCAGTGATTGAAGCGTATGCTAACTCATGCGCGTGCTGATCTCGAAACGCCTTGTGATTGAATGGTTTTGGGACTTCAAACGCGCGGCAGTTGAAAGTCCCATCCCGGAGGGTGGTGGTGTGGGGCACTAGCAGTTGAAAGTCCAATCCCGGAGGGTGGTGGTGTGATGGATTGCAGGGGCGCTTCATTGCGCTGGCTGGGTTCGGCAATCTCCCGGGGGATGTGGCCCTGTTTGACCGCAAGGACAATAAATGCACTTTGATGGGGTCCACTCGGTGAGCGCTCCCTGAAATGCTCATAACAAAATCTTTCTTCTAACCAGAAAAAAATATACAGCAACAACAACAACAACAACAGCAGCAGCAACTGCAACGGCAACAACATCAACAAAAAAAATAAAAAAATAAAAAATAAAAGAAAAAATTCCTTGATTGATGATATGCTTGGCCAGCCGTCGTTGCTTTGTTGCGTTTCAAAAACTGAGGGTCGATCATGAGGGGGCAAAGGATTCTGTGCCAAGACCGCTTCAGCTTGTGTGATCGTTTCTTTCACGGTTTTGGAGTGGTCTTTCTCTCGCGAGGGGCGTTTCACCCGCGCTCCGGTGTGTTTCGCATGTGTAAATTATTAATGGTTTGGACGGGTGGGCTTCCTTTCTTTAATTGTCTCCCCCCCCCCCCGTGGGCAAAACCCCCCCCCCCCCCCCACACACACACAGACACACACACACACACACACACACACACACACACACACACACACACACACACACACACACACACACAAACACACACACACACACACACACACAAACACACACACACACACAAACACACACACACACACACACACACACAAACAAAAAATCCAAAGAGGACCTTCTCGACTCCAGATTTTCAGGGGATTTGAACCCAGTCACATGGTCTTCGTTGCCACTGTGGCACGTAGTCGAATTCACCATGCACTCTCGCTATCTTAGGCTTGTCGCCAGTACATATATCTGTCTG
>KV908377.1:92500-97500 GCA_002005505.1 Botryococcus braunii
GGCGCTTCCTGTCAGCAGGTGATAGTTGCTGCTCGTGCTGATATTCCCGTCAGCAGGTGATAGTTGCTGCTGGTGCTGATATTCCCGTCAGCAGGTGATAGTTGCTGCTCGATCTGGTGTTTGTTCCTGTCAGCAGTTGATAGTTGCTGCTCATTTGCTGATAGTTGTTTCTGTCAACAGAAAACAACATGCCAGTGCAGCTGCCCGGATGCTTCAATACACGAAAATGTGGAGAAGCCAGCGTGAGTAAAGTAGGGAGTGATAGAGGATTCGGGAAAATCGGAGCCGGGGTTTTGGAAACCGAAGAACCGGGGGGGGGGGGGGAGAGGGCTGACAGTCCTGCAGAATGCCTACGAAGTCCGGTTCATTAGAAAGAGTGTAAGTGTGCACGGTGTCATTGTTGGCACTTGAAGCGAAAGCAAACCAGGACGGTCTTGCGAAGTATGAACTGCGCTGTCACCATATGAGGGCCGGCTGCACGAAGTAGCAGAATGCCGCATGTTTGCTGTAATGGTCACATTGTGAGAGCCTCCTTTGGAATTGAAATCTGATGGGGGATTGACGCTGACATTGTGAGAGTATTTTTTAGGATTGAAAACTGATGGGGGATTGACGCTCACATTGTGAGAGTCTTTTTTAGGATTGAAATCTGAATTTGGGGGGGGGGGGAGGTTTGATGTGCGATCAATGCCTGGCACGAACCTGTCAGATGCCAGACTCTTTAATTGAATCGGAACCAAGTTTTGGTCTTGGAGACTGGTTTTGGTCTCATTGCAGTCGGCAACCCTGGTTAAATTTAGCAGTCTTTTAAAAGACTACCAAGTCCTGTTGTATACTCTTCAAGCTACCCGTAGAGTTGCGCGTCCCTGAGCCGGTGGTGAGCTGCCTTCTTCAATGGCAAAACAGCCGTCGGCACTTTTGCGTTGGGATTCCCAACTTGGGAAGCATCCCCAACAGTGATGGCTAATTTGTACAGCCAATGACTACAAACTTTAAAGGAGGCTCCTTTTCAAAATGATCTCAACGCCTTGACGGTTGCCCCCAGTCATCGCTGTTCTCAAGTGCTCACAGACAAGCGGTGCCAAGCATCACGAGTACAAAGCATGAGTCACAAAGGATGGCTCGTTTCTAGCAAGTTCGGGGCGCCAAGCAGTATACCAAAATCAGGTTCTTGCCTCACATCTTATTGTACTGTCCTACAGTGATCTACACTTCTACACTGCTAAGTCGGGCGGTGTCAAGCAGCATGAGTCGAATGGTATGGCACGGACGTATAATGCGGCTTGGCCGTTAGCAACTGTTTGTTCGCAACAAGCGTAGGCGCCTTTTACAAGACGCCTTTTATTGTGCCTGGTGGATATAACCAACCATTGATGCTGCACCCGCATCTACCAGGCCTTTCATCTGCCATCTTCTAGAGCCCAGACAATCCAAAGACCTTGAATGCATATATGTCGTTGTATTTGCAACATAGGCACATGCACGCACACATGGATGCCTAGCCGACCTTCTGTCAGATGGATACATACACACTCCTGCGTTCCGATCTCTCGCTCTCTCTCTCTCTCTCTCTCTCTCTCTCTCTCTCTCTCTCTCTCTCTCTCTCTCTCTCTCTCTCTCTCTCTCTCTCTCTCTCTCTCTCTCTCCACACACACACACACACACACACACACACACACACGCACGCACGCACGCACGCACACACACACAGCGGCCAAAGAGCCCCGTGTACAAGCTTAACTTCATAGTGAAAAATCATGCTGGCCTTTGAAGCCCTCTTAGGGCTTGTCCGCCCCGTGTCCTTCCCCTCACATCCCGCGCTGATGCGCCTGCCCATGCTGTGTTGCATACAATTCTGCCGCTCCCCTGTTCGCCAGCCAGATCCGGCAAAATGCCACCGGGTCCACATCCCATGCACTCACACCACGTACGTCCCCACCCTGACAATGAGGACCCCGCCTTTATCACCACCAAGGAATCACTAGTGTTTGGGGTCGACTGTCTTGTCTGAGCTTTCTTCGCCCTTTTGTGTCAATACACCGCAACGTGGCAAAAGTCCAACCACCAGGTAATACTAGGACTTGGGGTCCGTGTCTTCTCTGACATTTTTTCGCTAATATGTGTCAGTATGCTGCAACGTGGCAAACGTCTCACCACAAGGTGATATGGTTGTAGTACATGGGGTCGAGTGTCTTCTCTGACCTACCTTCGCCAAGTTGTGTCAATAGGCTGCAATTGCTGTTGTTGCAACATGGCGAAAGCAATATGTTCTGCAAGTTGCGTGCCACATTGCAATTGTTGTTGCAAGATAGAGAAGCAATATGTTCTGCAAGTTGCGTGCCACTCTCCAGGGGTGCAAGAGAGAGGATCACAACTGTCCAGTCATGAGAGGCTGATAAGTTGGTTAGCCTCCCGGCTGGACTGATGACGGTACACTCGTTTGATTCCAGCAGATATGCGATCCTGATGGGCATCCTATTCAAGCTGTCAGCAGCAGGTTAAGAACCACGTGCCCAAGCTCACGCACAAAAAACACTTGGGGGGATCCAGCCTCTCGCATTGTTTCAGAGAACCTTGAAACCGCACAAATCCCTCCCATCCCGGGAGGGGGGGGGGGGGGATTCGTCTCCTTCAGCCTGTGGGCAACAGATTGTCCCGTCCTGGATGCACAGCAGGAGGTGTGAAGGGGCCTTCTTCTCTTCAGGTCACTTGCGAGATTTCTTCGCTTGCGTCGTGGGGACGCTGTCTGGCAGTGGTCGCTTGGCCTGAGCAGCGTTGCTGGCTCCTTTGGCAGGTCCTTTCGCAGGGTCCCCGGATTGAGGCTTGGGGCGGTTTCTGGAAGAGTCCCCCTGCGCAGGAGAAAGTGGGGAGAGGGGGATCCGACCGGCCCCGCCCGGCGTGGCCTTGGGGGGACCCCTGCCTCCGGTACCCCCACCCTTGGGGGGCCCAGAAGTGGGGGCCTGATTTTGCCGGCCCGCCCCACGGGGAGAGACCCTCACAGGGACACCTGGGGTCTTTCCAGCACCCTTTTTGGGACTGCTTCTCTTCGGAGTCGGGGCAGGGGCAGCGGGTGTCGTCTGCAAGGGACCCCGCTGGGGCATGTTGGCTTCAGCTTTTCCAGGGGGCCCGGCGACCTGGGGCCTGCGGGACCCAGGAGGGGAGGCCTGGCTGTCGCTGGCTGCCTCATCGCCCTGCTCCTCGCTCACAGATTGGGATTGGGAGCCGTCACTCATGGCGTCATCGCCCTCTCCCTCGCTTGAACTGGCGGATGTGGCAGAGCCGCTCAGCGAGTCGCAATTTCCCCTTTTGGTCATGGGACTTATCGAGATGGAGGCCTTCTTGCCCCCTCCCGACCCACGTGAACAGCCCTCCCTCGCGGTCAAGGGACTTATGGAGACGGAGGTCGTCTTGCCTCCGCTCAACGCACGGGACTGATCCCCCCTCGCTGTCATGGGACTTATCGAGACGGAAGTCTCCTTGCCCCCACCTGACCCACGTGAACGACCCCCCTTCGCCGTGATGGGACTTATGGACACGGAGGTCGTCTTGCCCACGCTCAATGCACGGGACTGATCCCCCCTGGCAGTCATGGGACTTATCGAGACTGAATTTTCCTTGCTCATGACGGACCCGGGTGAGTCTGGTGGCTGCACACCGCCATCCTCCCCCGCAGAGAGAGATGGAGACCCAGAGCAGGATCCACTATCTCTCGACCTCTCAGGAGAGGTTGGGCTCGAGGCAGGAGCAGTCCCTTTATCGAGGCTGGGCGATTGGGGAGCTTGGGGCTGCGCAGCGGCAGCGGGTGTGCCCTGCTGAGCACATGGGGGGCCAAACGAGGGCATGCAGGGGTTCAGGTGCTGCATGTGCTCAGCTTCGGCTTCCATGTGGGTTGCCAGGCCCACAGGGTTTTGGTAGTCGCTCAGATGCCGGTGCTGCTGTGCCTCGGCCTGCTTTGAGAGCACCAGCTGGTCCCAATCTTCGCAGTTCACAGCCTGCGCATGCAAAACAGGGATGGGCGTTATGCAAGTCTGTCCGTCTACCTGTCTTTTTACATAATGCCCACACCATTTTCCTGGCCCGTCCTTCGAAATATCACATGGGACTGTCCCGCATACATTAGTTTGTCACATGCGAGCAAGTTGGAGATGGATGGCTGCTTCCTTCCCGCTCCATGCCTATTTAAGTGCAATGTCATTGTCTTGCTGAAGAGTCCTTTCCAATATGTGCGATAGATAGTTAAGTGGGATGGCAGACTACAACAAAGCCTGTCCCACCAGCCCACTGTCACAGTCACACACACACACACACACACACACACACACACACACACACACACACACACACACACACACACTCACACACACTCACACACACACACACACTCATACACACACACACACACACACGAGGCAGGCACATATACACACCACACACACGGGGCAGGCACACACACATATGGGCAGATGTCAGACAGGGTCCCAGCCACCGGTAGTGCTGGCCAACCAGCCATCCTCAAAGACAAAGCCATGCAAAGGAAACAGAACACCAAGATCGAAAGGAGTTGCAAAGGTGACAACGAACAGGGATCCACTTGGTGTTAGGACACTCAGACAGGAGACAGTGGCTGGTCAGATGCTGCACCGACTTTTACAGTACAAATTTGAGAGGTTGGCTTAATGGGGAGGTGGCAAAGAGAATATGCCTGGTGGTTCCACTCTCATGGAAGTACTGAGGAGATGTGTTGGCCCCCGTAGAGGGGGGGGGGGGGAGAGGATAGAGTAAGAGGCAACAAAATAGTGGGAGTGGTGACGCTGGCCGAGGGATTGACCTTTCTCAGCCTCTTGACCAGTCGGGTGGGGTTACGGCGAACTCCATCCCTTCCATCCCCAAAATGATTGCAAACCGCTGCAAATTCCGCGGCCGCCTCAATACGTTGCTGCTCCGTCAACATCTAACCCCACAGGCACTGTTTTTAGCCAGCTTTTGACGAACGGCTCTTC
>KV908377.1:102500-110000 GCA_002005505.1 Botryococcus braunii
GGTCATCTTGACGCAGGAGCAAAACCGCCATCTTGTGTTATCCAGAGGCAAAATCGTCGTCTTGCCATCCAGGGGCGAAACAGGCCCAGTACACAGCAAGCTGTGGCATCACTGAAACTCCAAATTGCATGATACAGACACCAATCAGGAGGGTGCACCCTAATGCGCTAAGAGGAGGGTCTACAGAAAAGGGTACGTTCATCAAGGCTTGTGTGTTCCTTCGTTTTGTGCATGTGTTGGGGAAAGCGGTGGGGGAAAAGGGACTCCAGGTGGCATTGGAAGTGGTTAGGTACAGTAATTCAGCACTGAGCCGTCATGTAGCCACCGAAGCACACCGCAAGCACTTGGGTAAATGCTGTGTACACTGCATCCTGCACAGGGCTGAGCCTGAAGAGGATGATGTGCTCCTGCTTTGGGGGCAGCTCCTTTCGCAGCAACTCTGGACCACGCCGGTGTACGATGTGCTCCAGCGAAGAGTGAAGTGCAGAAATCTGCTTGTACATCGCCTTCTTATCTCGGTATTCAGCATCTCTATGCATGCCTAAGACCCAAGCAAGCCCAGTGTCAAATACCAATAGGTGCTGGCCTTCCACCCCCCCCCCCCACACGTCCCCCTGCCGCTCGTTCACACACGTTAGTACATTACTGGTTATGCCCTAGTCCAGATTAGAGCCCCTTATAACCTGCCATGCCGTCTACTGTAGTAAGCAGGAAAAAGTCATGTTCAATGGAAGAGCAGCCCACGCAGCATTGCTAAGAATGGTGTCTGTCAGGGGCATGGTAGGCAGGAATCTTTAAATGGGTGACTATCAGGCGTAAAGGTTGCACAAAAGAAGTAACCCCGGATCAGCAGCTGAGGCTGACGAAGGCGGTGGAAGGGAGAGAGATCTGCTTCAGCTAGTTACAACATTTTGTCAAGATTTGATCTCTTGTAGAATATCCTATAGATTGTGGGAACGAGCAGGCACGCCTGTAAAGCCTGTCTGTACCAAGAGGATGCATGATTTTGTCTGCTGCAGCCATCAGACAGAGGCAGAAGCCTATTCTCCGCACCTCTTTCGACAGCTTTTTCAAAAATTTTGTGGAATTCTTCCCGAGGAGGCAAGTAGCCAGGGCGTATCCACTCCATCATTGTGTACAATTCTGGCAGGTGGTTCTGCAGTGGTGTTCCTGTCAGACCTATCCGTTTGAATGTCTTCACCTGGTTCATGGCCAGTGATCTGAGTCCTTTCCTGCAACAAGGTCAGGGGGGAAACCTCAGCGAACAGTGAGATATCAAAAGTAGCCATGGTTGCTTGGGAACGGAAGTAAAAGGCTGGTACCCAGGCTAATATGTTCTCAAACACAGGAATGTCAAGGTTCATGTCCTCTAGAAAATGTGCTTTGAGCCACTTAAATGGACATTGAGAAGAATTTGGAAGGAATCTGCAGCATTTAGGATTTGAGGCAATGAAGGAAGTTGAGACAAAGCGTCCCAGTAATGTAAGCACAGTACGCAGCTGATGTAGCAGTGGAAGTACAACCAGCCTTCTAAGCTTAAGCTCTAGGGAACTGTCAACCCCCCTGTGCCTGCGGTGGTTTATTTTTGCACGTCACTGTCAAGCAAGAAGCGTTCACAGACACAGAGGGACATCAAACTGTCTGACCTCATCAACCTCCTCATACGGCAACTAACACAAAGGCGCATATTTGGTGTATGAAAGTCATCCACATCTGCATGTCATGGGAGGAGACGTACGGGTTCTTAATCTCGTGTGCCTCATCTGCCACGACGATGTCTGCAGAGCACAGGAGATCCCGAATACTCTGTTGCACCTGCAAGGGTGTTCTCCAAATTAGAGCAGATTCTTTACTGCCGTGGCATAAAAGCCACTTTTTGACAGTTTCAGCTCCCTCGCAAATTACATCAGAGGCCTCCTCGCCTTTCCTGACTCATTTCATTTGAAAATTGGGTTGGATCAAATGAATATTAAACAGCACACCATGAGAATCCTTCTGCAAAGTCGCCTTGTTTATTGTTATTATCATATCTGAAATTGCCTGTTTATTAGAAATGCTTCTTTACTTGAAATTGCTAAGGGACAATTCGATCTGCAACAGCTGGCACACAGGGAGATCAAGTTGCCCCTTTGTAACTCAGATATGCAAACTTTTGCCATTTAGACAAGCAATCAATCATCTCACAGAACATGCAAGGCAGTTGAATTGATGCAGTGTTGCCCATTGGTGACGAAGACTACTGTGGTACCCATCAATCAAGGAGAGCGCAACGTAATGATGACCAGGAGGTAGCTTCTATGCCAGGTATTAATGAGCATCAAACGCCAATGCCAATGTTCAGAAATAGTCAATATTATTTAAAATGAATGCCTGATGGATAGTGGAGCACATGCTAGGAATGGGAAATCAAACCACTTACCTGATCCAGTTCAGCGTTTGGAATCACTTCGCCAACTAAGTATGCAGATCTTTCTTTGCCTTGAGACTGTTTCCGTACCCCGATGTTGCTTCTAAACGTGTCATACGAAATGATCAGGACACCACTCGGTGTGTTGCTCCATGTGAATATGTCCATCTTTTCCTTGAACACGAAGACCTGCACAGACCCACACAGAAGGGTGGCTCCAGAAAGGCAGATGGTAGACCAAAACTTTCTCACAGAGGTTATGCTGGTCGCATTATAGGTAGAAGGCCTTTGTGAAATGCCCTTGTGCCATCCAGTTGTACAACTGTCACAATATAGTAAACCTTCGACCTGTCTTGATGGAGGACTGTGCAAATCAAGAGATACTGTGTGCCTGAGTTTTAACTTGCGTGGCATAGTTCCCCAGCGGACAGATTGAACCGGGGTATGTTTTGAAATGGCACATATGAGGGATTGGGGATCAGTCCGAGAGCCAGCAAATTGTGTAAACCCGTTAGATCATCAAGGATTAACTGCTCACCAATCCATGTCTCCAGGGACACATATCTATTGAAACCATGATCTCTCCCGCCTCAAGGCTCTCTCTGCCTCTCTCCTCCCCTTCCCCTCTCTGTCTGTCTGTCTCTCTCTCTCTCTCTCTCTCTCTCTCTCTCTCTCTCTCTCTCTCTCTCTCTCTCTCTCTCTCTCTCTCTCTCTCTCTCTCTCTCTCTCTCTCTCTCTCTCTCCCCCCCCCCTCTCTCTCTCTCTCTCTCACACACACACACACACACACACACACACACCCCACCCCCTTCTCTCTCTCTCATTCTGTCTCTCCCCCTCCCTCTCTTCCTCCCATACACATGTGTGCGTGCAGAGAGAGAGGGGGGGGGGAGAGAGAGAGAGAGAGAGAGAGAGAGAGAGAGAGAGAGAGAGAGAGAGAGAGAGAGAGAGAGAGAGAGAGAGAGAGAGAGAGAGAGAGCTTGCACAGCACAGCACAGAAATACACCGTTTGAAGAAGCAGAGTTCTCCGCTTTAAGTTCTGCCACATCAGTACCGAATCATATCAGAAGATGTGCATCGACTTGGTGCCTGCCTGTTGATTGGCTTGACAGCAGACATTGTGTGAGGGAGGCACGGAGGCGCACCTTGCTCAGAGTGAGGCCTTGCTCGTCGCCTCTTTCTGGCAACCACTTGTCGAATTCCTGCTTCCAGTTGGCAACAACGTTGGCAGGGGCCACAAGGAGGGAACGTTCTTCCGGCCAGTAAGCATGGTAAGTATGCAGGAAGGCAATAACCTGGCCCCGGATTTTGCTGCCTCATGATGCCTTTACCTTTGGTCTAATACATCAAATGTGGTTGGTGATATATTGTACCAATTGATAAATAGACGGAAGTATTATTTTCCGGATAAGAGCCCCCATCCCTCCCCCCTGGGGAGGCAACCTAAACAAGTAACTGGTAGTGAGTCTCAACATTAGTCAACCCCTATCAATTGAATAAACTGATGATCTCCTGATGCTTTTGCGCCTGAGTTCAGATCTTTCCGGTTCTAAATGTCAAGTCGATTGTTGAGGAAATCACTCCAGAAGTCAGCTTGGAAAGAAGTCAACAGTAGGCCACATGGTTTGCAGTTTGGCTGTGCTTCTCTCTTTACTTTAAGAAGTCAGCATACAGGAACTCGCACCTGCAGACTCTTGCCTAAGCCCATCGAATGCGCAAGTATGCAGCCTCCTCTATCCTCTTCTTCATCACCACCCTGCATCCCACAAATCAATGCTTTTCCAACACTCCTTGAAACATCCGTCCCGCATCACACAACGCGCGTGGTTTCTGTACTGCAAAGTACATCGGTCCTGCATCCCAGGAAACTGGTGTGCTACCTCTCCTACTTCTGGACCTTTATACACTCTGTCTTCCTCTAAGTACGAAGTCATAATGGCGTTTGGGATACGCACTGCTGATGCCCCTACACTGGCAAGGCAGGCAGTGCTCAGGAAACCAACTCTTCTGCACTGCTACTCTCATGGCGACAAGACCACTCTGATTGCGGAGTTGGAAGCGGATTGGAAGTAACATGTGGAAGCAGCAATGCCGCTACGACGGCTTCTAATTTACAAGCTTATCCTGGAGATCTCGATGTGGTTACGCACTTCAGAAGTATCACCACATGAGAAAGTCTTGCCCTCCTTAAGAATGCCTGTAAACTGTCGATACGACAGGAACGAGTGCGATATGGGGGGTGGGGTACTGTGGGGTTTTATTACATGTATAAAGATTGGGCAGCAATTCTACCTGGTTGTTGTCAAGCACAATGGTTTCCCACAAGAATTCCAGTCCCTCCCACTGATGTGGTTTGAGGTTTGGTGCCATGCTCCCATCAAGCATGACCTGCTCCCCCTACACCTGTCAGCAAATGTTGACCAAGAGCTTCCGGAGCGCCATTACACCCAAAAGGAACAGACCGCAAGCCAGAATCTGATCTTGCATTGCTCCACATCCACTTCCACATCCAAACCCCCTTGCCCCATGCTCCACCCCGCCTCTCTCTCTCTCCCTCCCCCCCCCCTCTCTCTCACTCTCTCCCCCTCTCCCTCCCTCCCGCCCTCTCTCTCTTGCTCTCTCTCTCTCTCTCTCTCTCTCTCTCTCTCTCTCTCTCTCTCTCTCTCTCTCTCTCTCTCTCTCTCTCTCTCTCTCTCTCGCTCTCTCTCTCTCTCTCTCTCTCTCTCTCGCTCTCTCTCTCTCTCTCTCTCTCTCTCTCTCTCTCTCTCTCTCTCTCTCTCTCTCTCTCTCTCTCTCTCTCTCTCTCTCTCTCTCTCTCTCTCTCCCCCCCCCCCCCCCTCTCTCTATCTCTCTCTAGGCGAACCTGCCCCAACATCCGAGATACGCGAACTGGAGCAGGTCTTGATGAGCTGTAGCATCAAGAGGCTAAGCACCGGGCACACACAAAGAGAGCACGCAGATTACCTGAGGGAAGAAGCAATCTGCTGGACCTCTCATAATGTAACAATTACTGATGATGATAAAGGACAGGGGCCAGTGAATGTGAGGGGTCATCAGGATTCGCCTTATTCTCATTTTCCAAACGGCAAATGGGTTGAGACAACACATGAGGCGCATGTTCGAAGCCCTGCCTGACTCTCAATTTTCAAAAAGACAGCGGCAGATGGGTTGAGACAGCACAGGAGCGCGCTATTCAACGCCATGCCTGACTCTTAATTCTCAAAGAGACAGCGGCAGATGGATTGAGACAACACATGAGCGTGCATGCTCGACAGACCCTGCTGACTCTCATTTCTTAAAAAGACAGCGGCAGATGGGCTGAGACAGCACAGGAGCGCACGTTTTCATCGCCAGCAGGGCGTTTCTTGAAGATTGGAAGCGCTTCGTCCCCCTCACACAGCGCAACATGCCGCTGGTGCCTCATCATGGCGCTGGAAGTACGCCGGGCTTTCCGCTTCTCGTGCTCTAATCTGGCCTGCTCTGCAAGCTCGTCCGCTTCTGCTGCCCTCTTGTTTCTGTCCTCCTCCCTCCGCATCTCCATTCGCATCTCGCCACCACCAGCACCTGCAACCCCAGAGGCTGCATTCACTACACGGCGACGGAAAGAATTCCTCAAGGTGGCAAATCGTGCTTTGAATCAGCCTGCAGAGTCAGACGCCGAAACGCAGTGGCCCTCTGCCCTCACACAGGGTACTGGAGAACCCTGCGTACCATGCAGGGTACAGGTAGCTGGTTTGTTCAATCGTGAGCTCTGCTAGCCCTTGTGTTGCTTGCCTTGTGCGCTCTTGCCATACGAGTGCACGCACAGAAGATAAGACCAAAGCCCTCAAGGGAGGAACCAAAGGAGGTGTGGGCTTTGGCTGCCAAATCCGTACTGTTGGCAACTGGTTCCCATCCTTGAATTCTTGCATCGCCCATCTTGTCTGGCATTGCACCCCTTTGATGACTTTGCAGGATCTTTTCCACCTCCAAACGCTGATGTTTCCTGAAGAAGGAAGCAAACAAGGCTGAAACGCATGCTCTCTACCCTTCCTTTTCAGGATGACTTCTGGCGGATTTCTTTCTTGAAAGGCAAAGTGAGAAGCTTCAAGCACGACGGGCACTTTATAACCCCTTTCAACCACAGTCTTTGGGGTCTGACCCTCCTTCCTCACTACCATGTGTGGGAGCGGACACATGCGGGTGCGCGCGCCACACACACACACACACACACACACACACACACACACACACACACACACACACACACACACACACACACACACACACACACACACACACACACACACGCACATGCGCAGATACGATTTTGCCTTTTGAACTCCCCAGTGACTGACGTGGCAACCATGAACGGAGCAACCACCCTCGTGCCCAACAGCCACAAAAGCACTGTGTGCTTCGACAGTAGAAGTTGTTGCCAAAAGAGTAGGATCTCGTGCCTGACTTGCGGCGATACGGGGTGCTCTTTCGGAAATTTCCCTTGCTTCCTAAAACATACTGCGAGGTCTCAAGGACCTGGACGTGTGCTTTGGCTGGCACTTCCAGACTAAGAAGCTTCTCCAGACGCTTGGTGATATAGGGACAGCAGGGCCGCCGCGCCATGTGCTTGCGGACCAGGAAGTTGAGCGCTCCTGCACAACGTACACCACCATATAAATCATAGAACAAAGCAATGTGGCTTGTCTCCAATCACAAGGTAATCTTGGAATACCCCTATTCCCCATCCAACTCTACCTGCACACAGCTCTTTGCTGTCTCTTACTCTCCTCTCCTTTGCTGAAGGGTTTCTCCATTTCGATCTCAGTATTTATACGGTCCCTGCCAGTTTTCAAGTGAAACAGTCGTTTCCAAATATGTGCGCCAACACACACGAGCATATCTCCTCGCCGCTCTGCGTGCAACTCAGTGGTTTTTATGAGAGCGAAACACGCGAAAGACAATAAATGAAACAAGTGGAATACCATTTGGGTTGCAAGCTGCAGGGGACGTTTAGTGTAGGTATGCTGGGTCTAAAAGGACCACACTAGTGACATGAGACAGCCTATTCCTTCGAGCTAGGGCTCTTGCTGCAAGGGGACAACTGAGCACAGAAT
>KV908377.1:112500-132500 GCA_002005505.1 Botryococcus braunii
GAGAGAGAGATTGTGTGTGTGTGTGTGTGTGTGTGTGTGTGTGTGTGTGTGTGTGTGTGCGCGCGCGCGCACGCAGGTGCACAGGCACAAAGGGGTTTTAAATTTCACTGAAAGATAACAAGATGGAGCAGTCTATGCAAGGCAGTAGACGGCACCTTTAAGAGGGGCAAACGAAACGGAGGTATGGCAACCACCATTCCAGAGCAATATGCGCTTAGCTTGGGATTGCATAGGTACAGTAGGAGACCCGGCTCCAGATCCTCAGGATAATTAAAAGGAGTCCTGTCAAATGTTGGCCGCAAATTCCCGAGCTCCACCTCCACATTATTGCTCCCTTTGCCGCCCTTCATGCCGGGGCCGGACCCTTTCACCTGCACGTCCGTGAAGTTACATTGTTTACTTTGACCCTTTTCCGAGATCCAGCACTGTTTTTGTTTCTTTCGGCAACATGTCTCAGCACTGTTTCTGTTCATGACCATGACAGGTTCATGACCATCACTTGTATTTTGCAGACCAGGGTCCCCAGTCGTGCCAGGACGAAGGCGTGTTCCTGTAATCACTGGAAGTACCCAAACCATCACGATCATGATCATCACCACCTTCCCCCTCATTGTTGTGTTGTTGCCATCGTCATAATTCGCATCGTCACAATTATCATAAACAGGACTCGGTTGTATGGCTGATTAACAGAATGTATATCCATAGATCAAGAGTACTATAAGAAGAGTTCAACCGCCATAACAATATGCACCTGCCAAACATACAATTGAGACATGTGTGTTGTGATTCCATTGCCATGCTAAAAGCTTTGAAAGCCCCTTTAGATTCTTGTTTGAGTACTGCAGGAGTTCAAAGTAGTATACTACTCAACATCATTGATATGGAAGAGGGGGGGGGGGATCCCGGGAACACAACAAAACAAATGTTGGCCCCCTTGGGAAGGATTGGGAAAGTTGACAGTAACGCAACTTCAATCTGGGGAGTTGAGAACCATGCAAAAAGTCTGATGTGGATAGGCGCACTTTGCTGGGCCGCTCGAAGGAGACTTGTGCATGTCCAGGTTTTGAACCTGTGGTTGAAGACAGCTTTGCAACATGCCACCAGCCGTCGGCTTCCATGTAGCACTCAACCATGCAACCGGGCTCGTAGAAGGTCAAGGCCTTGGTGCAATCCATGGCCTCTGCCCCATCCTCAGCGGCTGCGGTATCCAACCCCTCCTTCGCTACCTCTCCTTCTGCCGAACTTTGACTCCCAGCACCAATTTCACCCGCGGACTCTTCCGAAGATCCTGCGTCTGCCCCAGCTGATGCTGCAGCAGTGCCTTGAGGTGAATTTTCCAGCCCACTGGTTTTGCCCCCATCTTGGTCGTCGCTGTCCGACCCACTGACATCGCTTTCAGACTCACCGACATCTGCTGTAGCCGGACCGTCTGCCAGGCGTTTCCCCGCTTTCCCATCTCGTGTCTGTGCGGCTTTCAGCAATCCTTTGTCGCCGATCATGGCATCAAGACCACTTTCATCCTCAACGAGGTGCTCCTTGTTCGCTTCGTCTGCTCTCTCGTCTGAAGCATCCAGCATATCATCGTCTGGAGGTGCGACTGTGATCTCATTCTCTGAGGCCACATCTTCTTCAGGACCTGCACTGTGACTCGCGGCATTTGATCCACCCACCCTGCACACCTCCATGGTGTTGGGCGACGCCCAAGTCCCAACATCAACGCTTTCATCATCGCTGGCAGCGGTGTCTCCATCAGAACAGTTGGTGGTCTCCAAGCAATCCTTCGCCGCAGAATCAACGCCGACAGGAAGCATGGGGTGGTTGGCACATGCAGCACCTCCATCATCCTCCCCCTTCTCGGATCTGGTATCCCCTTGGGCGGGGGCAGGCCAGCCAGAGGCCGCGGCGGACGGCTGTACCGCGTCCTGGCTGCAGTGCGCCTGCCCAGGCAATGCGCCGCTCTCCAGGTCAGCGGGAGGAGCGTCCTGACGCAGACCACAGAGTCCCCCTCCAGGCGAATCCACATGGCTACAGGCTGCTGTAACCGGGCCATCCGGAGGTGGTACAGTGCCCTTGTCCTGCAGCAGGTGGGCCTCGTCATCCGACTCCGAGTCTGAGGATAACACCAGGTTTCGGCCCACGAGAACTTTCGTCTGGCCCACCGCCAGGTTTGCGGCGTTCCATGTGGCCTCCCGCTGCGCCGTCTCTCCGTCTGTGTCGGCCTCTGATGGAACTGTGTCACCCGCCGAATGCGAGGTGGTGTCGCCTCTTCCCCTCTTGGCGACTGAGGCAGGAGCAGCCGCCTGTGATTTTGGACTGCCTTCCACCACATTTCCGAAATCTTTGCCAGCAGCCTGTCCCGAGGCAGAGCCCACACCGGCGTCCTTTTTGGTAGGTCCCTGCGCCCCACTGTCCTCTGGGCTTTCCTCCGCCCCCTCTGCGTGCTCCCCGGCATCTGCAGGAATGTCTTCGCAGTTTTGGCCGCTGCTTGACTTGGCCAACAAAGGTCGGCAATCGATTCCGGTACCTTCATTGGCCTGCGCTGTGTCTACCCGCTGAGGGTTAATCCTGCGCCTGGGCGTGTCGCTGGCTTTTACTTCTGCGGGATCCGATGTCCAGCCTGGCCCAAACGCAGGCACCTCTTGTGGAGACACTAGATTTGGCAGAGTATAAAGCTTACTCCTGCCCCTGTGATTGCCTAGCACCAGGGTAAATTTACCATTGCAGCCTCCATGTGGATCAGAGGTCTACTGGACTTCGGATACACAACAACACTTGCCAACTTGCACGTGGACATGAAACGCTGACGCTGTTTATGTAAATGAATCTACCTCTTTAAAACCAACACCCGACACACGCAAACGGATGCTTCGCACACACAATCACTCACGCAGAAACACACACAGAGGTGGGCGGGGGGGGGGGGAGTTGGAGGTGAAGGGGGAAGAGGGGGGGAGTAAGTGGGAGTGGGCAGAAGATTGCACACTTGCCCTCCCCCCCCCCCCCCAACAAAAAAAAACAAACTCCCACCCTCCTTCCCCGTTTGTTTGTGGGGCTCACTATCTATTGGCGGCAAGCCCCCAGGATCCTCCTCATCGCCATCGCCCACCAGCCACGAGTCCTCTTCATAGTCATCACCGTCAGAGCCCCCAGCCTCATCTCCACTGCCTCCATGCCGGCCACCGTCTCCTGCTGTGGCCTCTTTGCTGTCTTCCCTGCACCCACAAAGACCCTCTCGATGTCTTTGGCCTTCAAACCCCTTCAGCCCTCATTTGCTAGTCCCAAGAAGAAGTACCCCTTCCATCCCTGCAGCATTTCGCAAACGTCCCCTCCCATCTTTGTGCATGCGTTCAAAAACAACCACACTTGTTCCACGAGCCTGATGTCAATTTGAAGAGTACATTGGGCCAGACAGACAAGCATCTGTCAATGGCTTGCCCTTGGCGGTGCATTCCATTACACGCTGGTTTCAGAGCCACACAGGAACCATGTTGTCCTTGTGCCTTACGATAAGCTACAACCTCTGCTGCTAAGCATCCGCTTAAGAAGAAGTGCTAGCAAGAGGTGGCATATGCCTGGAGCAAAAAGAGAGGATTGCGGCCCTACTTCTTTGAAACTTTGGAGGGCCGGGCAGGGCAGGCTTGCTGCTTAAGGTCCAGCTTGTACTGCAGATCCAAGGTATCATACAGGGTTTCCCGGAGGGCTCCGCAACTCCTACGGAGGGAAATCACTGGCATGCTGCGTGATTGTGCACATGCAATTGCCAGTTCTTGGGAGAGATCTGCCAGGCGTCCCTTCAGCATCAATACATGAGTTTGAGAAGCTGTACATGTCGCAGGCTGCTGCATGGCAAGTCTTTACCTCTCCTTTCTTCTCCTCCTCCTCCTCCTCATACTTCTGCTTCCCCTTGTCTTTCTTCTTTCTTCTTCTCCTCCTCTCCTGGTGTGTGTCTGCGTAAGTGGGTGCATGCGTGCATGTGTGTGTGTGTGTGTGTGTGTGTGTGTGTGTGTGTGTGTGTGTGTGTGTGTGTGTGTGTTTGTGTGTGTGTGTGTGTGTGTGTGTGTTGTAGGGAGTGTTCTTGTGTGCATTCATGTGTGTGTGTGTGCATGTTGGTGTGTGTGTGTGTGTGTGTGTGTGTGTGTGTGTGTGTGTGTGTGTGTGTGTGTGTGTGTGTGTGTGTGTGTGTGTGACTTCTTGTCATGTTTATTATGACATCTATATGGTTTGCACCAAATCATAGTGATTGACAGTCACAGGTTTCCACTTCTGTCTCTCTCTCTCTCTCTATCCCTCTCTCTCTCTCTCTCTCTCTCTCTCTCTCTCTCTCTCTCTCTCTCTCTCTCTCTCTCTCTCTCTCTCTCTCTCTCTCTCTCTCTCTCTCTCTCTCTCTCTCCCCCCCCCTCCCTCTCTCCCCCCCCCCCCCCTCCTCTCCTCTCCTCTCCTCTCTCTCTCTCTCTCTCTCTCTCTCTCTCTCTCTCTCTCTCTCTCTCTCTCTCTCTCTCTCTCTCTCTCTCTCTCTCTCTCTCTCTCTCTCTCTCTCTCTCTCTCTCTTCTCTCTCTCTCTCTCTCTCTCTCTCTCTCTCTCTCCCCCCCCCCCTTTGGTAAGAGCAGATGGTGTGCGTAAATAAGCTCGCATAATCACCGGCACAAGTATTGAGCAGCAGTGTTGTACCTGCAGGTGCTGAAGGTCTTCGCCCCACCGAGTGTACAAATCAGGGTCCTGGCCCTGTCTCCACAGCCTGAAGGCCTTGCGCTCCAATTTCGGCGACGTTGTCTCTTTCCAGACCCCCTTCATCTCTTCGACTTCTTCTGCAATGCGTTTCAGGGCTTCTGCCACACGTGTGCGCATCTTTTCATCCTGCATCAACCCACATAAAAGAACTCATCTAGTTAGTGGATGCAGGTGGTGCCTTGCTTTCCCTGACCTTTCATTTTTCTCAGTCGCATGTGATGCATCAGCGCGAATGGCAGCCATGCTCTATCCTTACCACTGACGTTTTATGCCTGAGAAGAAGAAGGTGTCTGGCTGCTTGCCGAGTGTGACCTATGGCTTGAAACCTTTGGTTTTGGGTCGTTGGACGTTGGGCTGGTCTCCTTATCCCACTGTTGTAAAAGAGGAAGATTTCATCTGTCCAGCCCGGAGGGCATGATGAGATGTTATCCTGAGGGTTACTGACAAACCTGACTGACAAAACAAGAGCCAAGCAATCCCAACCTAAGCTAATCTTTCCGTGCTCATCTGCCCTTCACCCTCCTACCCAAACAAGCTGCCTGGTAGGCAAAAGCGTTGTTTTGCAGCACGTCCCAAACTGACACCACCTGCCCAAGCCAAACCTCCTGATGTGATGATCCCTAGTCAACGTAGCATGTCTCCTGTCCAGGATACGGCCACTGTTGTCAATGAAGGAATTCTTTGATGTGTTGCGCCTTAACCATTTCATCTATTGACACACATTGCAGATTTGTTAAGCCGAGGATAAATTTTATAATCAGCTCAGGAAAGCAATGTAACTTTAGATTGTTTGGAACACACACACACACACACACACACACACACACACACGCACGCACACACACACACACACACACACACACACACACACACACACACACACACACACACACACCTGCCCTGCACACAAGCATGTGCCCCAGACACGCCAGCTTGGTTGCAAGGCATGTTCTGTTCCTCCTGGGCGGCGGTCACTTCTGTAATGTTCAGCTTCAATCATTCGGGACCTTTCACAGTTGTGCTTGTCAGGACTTCAGGTCGCACCAGTGGTCCATTGTATCCAAGGCTGGAGACTTGGCGAGAGGCTGCCTTTTCAAATGAGTCGGCATGAATCGAGCCTGAGCCATGAGGGAGGCCAAACGCTGAGAGAAGGTCCTCAATTCCTTCTCGCAAAGTTGCCTGGAATACACACTTAACATTCAGGGGTGGAAAAAAAAGATTCATATATCTCTGTACGCATCCACAGACAACCAGCACTTGGGGCCCCGCTTTCTGGACACACAATGCACGAGCACGCCCATACCCACACCCAATTCCCCCCCCCCCCAACGCACACACACACACACTACCCACACCCACACCCACACCCACCCACCCACCCACCCCCCCAAACACACACACACACACACACACACACACACACACACACACACACACACACACACACACACACACACACATACCCACCCACGTACCCACCCACCCACACCCACACACACACACACACACACAACCCTCATGCACGCCCATACCCTCGAGCACGCCAACACACACACACACACACACACACACACACACACACACACACACACACACACACACACACACACACACCCCAGACACACACACCCACCCACACACACACACACACACCCACACGCACACATACACCCCCCCCACACACACACACACACACCCACACACATAACCCTCTAATTGTACATGCCCCCACGAGCACTGCTTTGCACACAGACGAGCCCCACCTGCAACCCACTTTTGTTTGCAACAAAAATGGCATGACAAGCAGCGGTAGTCTGAAACACCACTAGGACGTTGACAACCAATATGGTTGGAGGAGCAGTGCAAGCAGGAGGAGGCTGAGGAGGACAGAACCATCAGTCTATTTAATCTTTGACGCTCGAAAGATACAAAGCTGAAGGGCATATGCATAGCGATAAAGGCAAGGTTCGAACAAGAAATAGGTTAACATTACCTTCTGATGCGGCGGAGGTCCCTTTGACTTGGCTGTGAGTTGACTTACCAAGTCGATGCTGTTTTGTGAGCTGTGGTCATCATCAGATCCAACATCAGCAAGATCCCAGCGGCTAATCTTCTTTTCCACCGTTGGCGGGTCCTGATCATGAGGGCAGAAATCCTAAGGGCATCAGCAGAGCTTCATAACTTGTTTTGTTGGACGCCAGCCCCTCATCCTGGTGTCTTGAAATGTAACTCAAATTGGAAACATCATATCTCTCAGGGCTGTCCAGTCCTTGCAAGTTACTGATCCACAACAGGCACTTGGGTCGCCGTACCATCAAATTAGCATGCTACAAGAGCGTGGACATACGTTCAGATCCAGATGATAATGTACTTGTCAGAAACCTTGGAAGGCAACGGCTATTGCAAAGGAGCCCTACATGAGGATCGTCAAACATTGGACAAACTTTCAAAGAGGAACATGGAGACCAGTGCATAAATAAGTTTGAACTTCGCAATCTTACTTTTGCCAGCCCTTCCTGCCTCCAGATGGGGCAACAAGGTAGACAACAAGGCATCCCTCGAGACCAGAGGATTTGCACGAAGTGCTCCTCAGAGCTCGTTGGTGATGAACATCATCTGTTGTTCACTTGTCTGCCTGTACAACATGTACGGCAGCAATTTATGCATCTCTTTCAACAAAGGAGTCCCACGGGGATTAGGGTTTAAGGGTTTAGGGTTAGGGTTTTGGCAGTTGGGGAGCTGCAAATGCAGAAGCAATTACAGATGAAGAAAAGAGGCTGAGGGATGGGTGGGTAAAGGCGGAGACCCACCGAAGACGTGTCGGTGTAGTCCTCTTCGTCCTGCTCATACAGGGGAAGGACAGGGTCCAATGCCATGTCCTCATCCTCGCTCTCGTGTGGGATTTGGGACAGGGGCAGGTCTGCGATATCGCTGAGAGGCGCCTGCACAGGCCAACACTGATTTGACATTGACACTTAAAACATTGACACAGAAACTGACTCAAATAGCCCACGCCTCCCTCTCACATTGTCTCCTCCCCCCGATGCCTTGCTGCCTTTCCATTCTTCACTACTTACCTGCCCTTTAGCTGCTGGCTGGTCCTAAATGTACTTTCCTTCCTGCCTTCCTTCCACTACACCTCCCTCCAAACCGTTACTTTCTCGCCCCTTCACACAAGTGTGCCCTGCTCTCCAGGATTTCCTTACCGCTGGCACTGTTTGCCTCTCTGCTGCATGTTCTGGGGTTTCCATTGATCAAGACCCCTTGCCTGTCCGTATGCCTTGGGTAAGACTATAAACATCATTTGCATTTCTGATCCCATTTCACCACTAGCTCCCAGTGGAGCCACCCATTCTTGTCGGACAATAATGACCCTGGGATGGCCCAGCACGATGTTCTCCCACGTATCATCCCCACTCCCTCTTCCCGTCCATGTAAGCCTCCCTCCTCCCTCCTTCTCTATCCCCCTGGCTCCCACTCGTCCCTCCCCACCCCCTCGCCCCCCCCCCCTCTCTGTGTCTGTCTGGCTGTCTGTCTCTCTCTCTCTCTCTCTCTCTCTCTCTCTCTCTCTCTCTCTCTCTCTCTCTCTCTCTCTCTCTCTCTCTCTCTCTCTCTCTCTCTCTCTCTCTCTCTCTCTCTCTCTCTCTCTCTCTCTCTCCCCCCCCCCTCTCTCTCCCCCCCCCTCTTTCTCTCTCTCTCTCTCTCTCTCTCTCTCTTCTCTCTCTCTCTCTCTCTCTCTCTCTCTCTCTCTCTCTCTCTCTCTCTCTCTCTCTCTCTCTCTCTCTCTCCTCTCTCTCCCCTCCCTCTCCCTCCCTCTCCCCCCTCCCTCCCTCCCTCTCCCTTCCGCTCCCCCCGTCTCCTGCTCTCTCTGTCTCCCCCCTCCCCCTCCCCTCTCTTCCCCCCAAACCTCTTCTCCTGTATCTTTTCCCCATCCCCTTCTCCTCTTGTCTGCCAGTGTCTATGCATGTGAGCACATTTGACCTCAGCCGACATGCCTCCATCAATCATTCGCTTGATTTCCATTCCATCTATCCCCTCGCCATGGATGCAATGCGCACCTTTTCCATCCCCCATCCAGCCCCATTGCCATCCAAGCTTTCATCATCACTGCTAGTGTCGAGTGCATTGTGCATGCTCCGCAAGAGGAGGCGTTTCATGTCCTTCTGCACAGCTATAGAGGCTTCCATGCACTCCAACTCTTCTTCAGGGCTGTGCCCCATGCACACTACAATTGTGAATGCGAATTGAGGGACAATCCTTGCTTTGCATTTGCATGGGTGGGTCATAGTACATGGGCGTATTCTGCAAGGCACGACATCTTACGCCGGACTTGCGGTCATTTGAGTCTCGTCTAAGCTGTGTCCCAGTTCAAAATATACCCTAAATTAACTCTCCCTCCGACCCACAGTCCCTCTCTGCCCAGCCAACGCCCCTCCCCACCCCTCTCTCCTTCTCCAACCCCCCCCCTCTCTCTCCGTGTGTGAGTGTGTGTGTGTGTGTATGTGTGTGTGTGTGTGTGTGTGTGTGTGTGTGTGTGTGTGTGTGTGTGTGTGTGTGTGGCATGTGTGTGTGGTGTGTGGTTGGGTGTGTGTGTGTGTGTGTGTGTGTGTGTGTGTGTGTGTGAGTGTGTGTGTGTGTGTGTGTGTGTGTGTTGGGGAGGGGGTGTCCACCCGCTCTCCTTTCCCTCCCCCATGTCCCCCTCCCTTTCTCTCTCTTTCCCCTTTCTCTGTCCTCTGCCTTCTGCTTCCTCCCTCCCTCCCTCTGCCCTTCTGCATCTCTCTCCAGCCCTTTCCCCTTGCGTGCCCGGCCCTAACTTTCTCCTGTTCCTATCCGTCCTTCTTTAAGACCATGTGTCCTCCACTCCACAGGTCGTGGGCCACTTTATTACTCAGCGGGTGCGACAACCATGTTTGTATTCCACCTGTTTCCTGAGAGCAAGGACTTCCAATGTCGCAAGATTTGGTCCCAAGGTGCCCAGTGGTCACGATGAAGGGTCAACTAAGTCATGAAATCAAGAAGGTCTGGTGAGATAAGTCAATCTTCCTGGTTGATGAATGCAAAGATGCAGGGAGAAGAGGCACAAGCGTAACCGGCAGGGTCTGCACATACAGATGTCTGTTACCTCCACAACACTTTTTCCAGAGCAAACGAAAGTCGAAACCTGCAGAGCCAGACGTGCATCCCAGACCCATACCCAGGGCAACCGCCCATCATTGTTTCCAACGCAGGAACTCATGCTCTGGTGATCCAAATACCATATGGGAGTGCTCCCTGATGGCAGCAAAGCAGAAGAATAGGAGGTTTTCAAATGTATTCCCCCAATCCCTATCCTTGCACTCCTCAAGGTCTCCTGGGAACGGAAAAGGAAAGAGACTCGGACATGGAGAGAGTAACCTACTTGTGCCACCAGGGTTCCTCGAGTAGAGCTGGGCAGTTGGTGGCGAATATCCCTGCTGGAAGGCGCCTCTCACGCAAGGAGCTAGAATCCCGGGAATTGCACTTGGCTGTAGTGTAGCTGGGAAACCTTGATGGCCAGTTTCGCACATAAGCATCAGTCCCTGCAGGGGCCAGTGCCAGTTACAGCCTTCATGTTCCCGAATCTCCTCAAATACAATGAGCCACTTTCACCCACTTGCTCCTCTTCCCCGCCCCCTCTTCTCCCCTTCACCCCCTTTCTTCTCTCTCTCCCCCCCTCCCCACCCCCCTCTGTCTCCCCCTCCCTCCCTCTGTCCGTCCCCCCCGCCCCCTCACTCTCTCTCTCTCTCTCTCTCTCTCTCTCTCTCTCTCTCTCTCTCTCTCTCTCTCTCTCTCTCTCTCTCTCTCTCTCTCTCTCTCTCTCTCTCTCTCTCTATCTCTCTCTCTCTCTCTCTCTCTCTCTCTCTCTCTCTCTCTCTCTCTCTCTCTCTCTCTCTCTCTCTCTCTCTCTCTCTCTCTCTCTCTCTCTCTCTCTCTCTCTCTCCCCCTTCCACACATCTGTGTATGTGTGAAAACAGAGAGCGTCAGATTGAGGGTAGGGGCTTGAGGGTGCTGAGGCTGAGTGAGCATAGGGGTTTTGCATATGTGTTTGCAATGGAGAGGGAGCACTTTTCCTGACCCAAACCTAGTATCTGAGCAGACACACAGACTTTCAAGGGCACACGGGGGTAAGTAGGTTCATGAACAAGTGTCAGTCACGGGCAGTATGGAAGAGGCTAGTGGGCACTAGCAACCTCCAAATGTATTGCAGGCCAGTGATCAAATGGATTGGGTAAAAGTAAGAGATACAGGACTAAGTTCGGATTCAGTGAGTAAAATTTGCAACGCAAATTTGTCCTTGCTGAAACGTTGAGTGGCGTTTTTGAGGCCACTCCTTCACTTTAGCTTGGACATAGAGTTATGCACGATAAGTTGATTTTTGTTGCTGCATCACTCTTTGGGCTGGGGGGAAAATCGGACAAGTGGAGCGTCTTGGTGCAAATGTTATCACCTGTTGAGACCCTCGCTCTGCACAGAGGGGTTGCCACCATGAAGAAGCTGTCATCTGTTCCAAAGCCTTCCTGCATTTGATTCTTTTGGCTTGCAACATGCATGGTGTTATTCTGGAGCGACTTTCCTGATATATTCTTTTGATGGGAATGTGGCCCATCCCTTGCGGCAAGAGGAGGCTCTTCATTTTGTGTTGACCAAGACCTCCGACAAGCAAGCTGTTCTCTTGTGGGCTCCTTTGACCTTTCCACGCATGTGGGTGAGCGCTGACAGGAAGATGGAGAGGCTGAGATTCCATCATTCCAGGGAAGTGGGTATTGGTTTCTCTCTGTTTCTTGAACTCCTGAATTTCCAGGGGGAAAGGCGCTGTCTTCTTTGGTGACAGAGGTTCGTTTTGCCTCTAGATTGAGTGCAGCCCTCAGTGATGGTACTTGTTCTGGGGAAGATGTCTGCCTTGAAGGCTTGGAGGCATTCCCACATATAGCTGCAGGAGTGGTGCAATCTAGTCCTTGGGCGTGTTGCTGGTTACCAGAGAAGAAGCGCTCAGCTAATAAGTTCTGTTCCTCATCAAGCTTCTTTAGAGCAACCTTTTGTTTGTCTTCCAGGGCACTTTTCCGCGCCAAGTAGGCTTTCTCTAGCTCCAATAACTCCTTCGCGAGTTGAATTTCAAGCAAAGCCTGTAAGGAGTTTACCGCGTCAGTGACTGTATATGAATCATAAAATTATCATCAGAAGTATTGAAGATCTTATGGTTACTTGCTCGTGTTCAGTATGAGGAGTACCCGATGGAGGTTTAAACTTACTAGACATCAATACGACGGGCTACATCTTATAAACAATCAGAACCGGCCACAGTGAACAGTGAAATAAGGGTTTTCAGGAGGTTTCTTTTCCCCGATAGTACCTTTCGGCTTTGCAGAAGGCGCCACTCGTTTACCGACATCGATCACAACGTCCAACGAAATCTTTAACAGCGCATCCGAGTTCCAAATGCCTCTTACATGGCACAAGGCATTAATTACCGATGTTTACCCGGGCACAAGTAAAGCACTTTTCAGTTTTGGAGCTTACGGTCATGCCGCCCTAGCAGCTTTGAGACTGCGAGACTCGGCCGCTCCCGTGGCCCTTGTGCATTGCCAGTTACAATTTGTAACCCCCTGGGCCTGGGGCCCAGGCACCGGGTCTGGGCCCACACTTCGGGGCCACCTCCCGGGGGAGGTTTAGGGAAATTGCACTGGCGGGGGGGAGGCGGGCAATGGCTGCAGAACTCCCCCAAGAGTGGCCCCCTCAGGGGACTCCTCCCTGCTGCCCCCCCCCCCCCCCCCCCCAAAAAAAAAAAAAAACACACACACACACACACACACACACACACACACACACACACACACACACACACACACACACACACACACACACACACACACACACACACACACACTCACACACACACACACACACACATCTCCTCGCCCAGCGGAAAGAGGGGGAGGGGGCCTGCAGACTCCAGGAGCCAATGTATGACAGCCAAAACACTCACTCAGCTCAGTGAGTGTTGTGGCTGTCGTAGATAGGCTCCATGAATTGTCGGCGTAGATAGTATCATGCTCGCCGTCACGTATACGTAGTACTCGTGTGGCTCCAAACCGCAATGTTGGGTTCCACTGGAAGGATCATGCGGAGAAACTCTTTAAGAGCTCTTAAGATCTTGTAACAGATTCCCTGCATGGTGCCTTATAAGGTCTTGTAACAGATTCCCTGCATGGTGCCTTAAGATCTTGTAACAGATTCCCTGCATGGTGTCTTATAAGGTCTTGTCGCAGATTCCCTGCATGGTGCCTCAAAGTCTTGTAACAGATTCCTGCATGGTGCCTAATTAGGCTTGCGTGAAGCCTCTCTTCCCTCTTTCCTCATTGCGCTCGGTGTCGTCCCGCTTCCATGTCTGACCATCCTTCTGGATAAACGAGACACTTCCCATGCATGCATCTATATGTTGTTATGATAATCGCTTACTTTACCAAACTTGCGGAGATGGCCCCGCTTCAACAAGAACCCCGTGACTGTGGATCGATCCTTCATCATCCTTCTATCATGCCTTCTATCATCATTGGAATTGTAGATGTAGGGCCCCATCATCCTTCTATCATGCATTCTATCATCATTGGATCTATCCATCCAGGGAATTGTAGATGTAGGGCCCCATCATCCTTCTATCATGCATTCTATCATCATTAGATTTGTAGATATAGGGCCTCATCATCCTTCTATCATGCCTTCTGTCACCATTAGATTTGTAGATATAGGGCCCCTGCTGTTATCATAATTGACAAAGCTTCAAGGAAGATAATTGACAAAGCCTTAATTAAGCCTTATAAGGCAGATGATTGAATCTGACTTTGCGCACATGACCTTCCGTCTTGGATTCTACCATATATATCAATACTTACACTTCTGCAAAGCAACCCCCTGTCCTTGAGGTTGCCGAGTGGCTTGTGCCTGCCATAAGTATATTTACAGCACAGTTTACTGATCCTCCTTCTGATGGTGTCCCCGCTCTCCACTCGACGAGCTCAGATCACGAGATTGTGCTCACAGGCATCGGCCCCAATCTGCAGCAAATGGCATGTCTCCTTTTCAGAAGCTGTGTTGTTTCCTTCCCAAAATTCCCCTTACAGTAGCTGATGTCCTCAAAGTAGCTGATGTCCTCATCAGTCTTAAGAAATTTGAAGGAGCTTCTTCAAATTTCTTCCCGTAGTACCCCATCAGGGATATTGCCAGCAGCCGCTCATTGGACACATTAGAAGTACGTATTGCAGTACACCAATGTGTCGGTACATCTCTTGGACTTGAGCAGTGGAGTTGAAGGCGGAGTCATGGCGAATAAGCTGGCATTTGATATTGCATTATTTGAGTCAATTGAGTCACACTTTTGAGCAAAAAAATGTCGGAGAAACAATGTCGAGGGTAGTGTCATCAAGTTACAAGTGCACAGTCCACTGGTTCTTCTTGCCTTTAAAGGTAAGCTTTGTTCTTAAGAGGAACAAAACTTTGCAAAGATAAGGGGCACAAGAAGATCTTGTAATGACTCAGGGCAGCGTCTTTCACTGCTAGAAGAATCTGACACACACATTTTTCATGGCAATGCGCTAGACGATCACAACTGCGATGAGCGTGACGCTATCAGCATCCTTTTCTCGTTCGCTCCCTTGCTTCATTCCATATCCGCTTCCCACTTCACTTCTTGGCTTCACTTCCCCCCTCGCCGTGCCTCCCTCATTGCAAGCTGCCGGCACATGTGGGAGAGCCCTTGTACAAGGGCTCTCCCGGTATACCCTACAAAGAAATTGCAATTGCGGCTTGCAAACATCTAACTTCTGCTTTGCCTGAAATAGGTCGCTTGGGACGAGATTTTCCATGGAACTAGTGTACGGATCGCTGATTAACTAAGGACGAGAATACCATTACTGGTACTGTGCACAGTACCAGTAATGGTATATGATGTATGGTATATCACGTGATACAGAAGCGCACCTACAGGTTCCACGACTGGGAAAGGGCCTCTATAACTAGCCCAGGAAGCTTCCTTGAGGAATCAAGTGACGAAAAATGTATGAAAGCTTTCTTCTCTCTTAAGAGAGAAGTATGGAGCCGATTGTTTGACGGCTAGTAGTCCTGTAAGCAGACGTTTGACTTAGCTAAATTTCTAGGGAACATCTTTGCCAGCTAGGCTCATGCCACGCAATCGACTCTGCTCTAGACATCCACCATCTCAGTGCAACTCAAATGCAATCCAGAGTCGATAGCGTCGCATGAGGTCAGCTAACTGAGTTGTTCACCTTCAGTTCACCTGGGTCGAATGTGTTACTGCAAGGATACAGATCTGAGCTAAGCTCATGTAATATTAGTGATTTCCACTTGGAATTCAGTTACTCCCTTGATCGACTGGACATTGGTACGAAACTGCATAGAACGTGAATGTCTGAGCAAGGCGCTTGCCACAGGTGCAAGCCGGTCAGCCTCGACCCTGGATTGAACTAAAGCCGGACTTCTCATGAGATGACCATTTGATCATGAGAACGTGCAGGCCGGGTTACCTACTGAAGCTGGACTTCTAGAAGATCTCATGTGCATTAAAGAGGGATTTCGCCATAGGTGCAGGAGGGGCGCCACGCCACTCTAGAGCGATGGAAAGCTGAGGCAAAATGAATGTCGCAGCTTAGAACGTCTCTCAGAGAACATCTCAGAGAATGTGTCATGACTCGTAGCTGATCAGCTGATTGGCTGATTAGCTGATTGGCTGATTATAATTATTAGTTTATGAGATCATGCCGCAGGTCCCGAGGATTCGGCGACATGATTTTCACCACCATCATTACGATAGTCTGGGGATTTGGCAGAAATTACGCTTCCCACAGAGTACAGCAGGCAGGAGGTCACAAGCATGCTGCAGATGATGGACATACTGTACCGCCAATTTTGCAATACACCTGCAAGCCCAACCCGTGAAGTCACCTTGCCTAGCACATGGGAAAGACAAGAAGCTGCCAGATTGCACATTAAAACCTCCTAGCTCGTTTAATAAACCGATGCTTGATGGTCAACCCAGTTGAGTGGCGTGGTAGCGACTTTATCTATATGGCGGTCTGCACATATACAAGCTCTGAAGTCTCAACAGAAAACAGGTGTGAACGAGTGTGGAAGCATATGAGTGAACGAGTGTGGAACCATACGCCGACGCCATAGCTTTTACTATGCACCCCAAGCTGTACAATTTCCTCCCCGCCCCTCCTCCACCCAAACACGCACCCGCACGCACGCACACACACACACACACACACACACACACACACACACACACACACACACACATACACGCACGCACGCACACACACACACACACGCACGCACACAAACACACACACGCACACACACACACACACACACACACACACACACACACACACACACACACACACACACACACACACACACACACACACACACACACACACACACACACACACACACACACCTTGTAGGGCCCCAGCAGCTGGAGGCGAGGGAATGTCGCCAAACAAGTGCATGGTGATTATGAGCATGGCCTGCCCCGTAGGCCTCTGCTCTTGGGGAATGCTCCACATGCACACAGCATCTGCATCCCCCGCCCCCTCAAAGGCCTGTCATCTTCTTCCAAAGCTTCACATAAGACTCTGGACGTTGGTCCCCAGCACGATAGAACTTCTTCCACAGCCATGCAGATTTGTTTCAGAACAATGCAAAACCGTCCGCAACTATAGGACACTGTTTCAGAACAATGGAGTTCAGAACAACGTGAAGCTTTCATCGTTGTTTCAGAACGATGTAGAGCGGTCCAGAACAGCCACAAATCAGAACGATGGGTCAGGATTGGGCCGAATGCACGAGAACGTTCCTGCAAATACTTATCTCCTTACCTTAAACTACACAGATGTTTTTGGCATGCAAGTACATGTTATATGTGGCATAGGCATAATTAACGTGTACTGCAACAACAGGCTTCCCAATATGGAGAGAGGATAGCATTTGTGCCCAGCACCCCATAGTAAATTGAGGTTCAAATGATCAAATCTCGAGCATCCGATATTGTAAAATGGCGATCATCCATGCATTCTCTCCCAAGTGAATTGGGTGGTAACGAGCACGCAGGGAGCCCAAACCGAGCAACAGCAACGAGAGGGCGACAGGACGAAGAGAGCGGCAGCAACGAGAGTGCGACAAGACCAAGAGTGCAACAGCAACGAGAGGGCGACAGGACGAAGAGAGCGACAGCAACGAGAGTGCGACAAGACCAAGAGTGCAACAGCAACGAGAGTGCGACAGGACCAAGAGTGCGAAAGCAACGAGAGCGCGACAGCAACGAGGAGTGCAACAGGAACGCCAGCGGGAGGGGACGCACAGAGCGGGGACGTGACCAGGAACATGCCCAGGAGGCCGATGGAGAGGAGGAGCATGAAGAGCAGCAAGCCCGCCGGAATGAGGAGCGCCAGGAGGAGCGCCAGCATACCCCCCCCGGCCGACACCGCCTGTAACACCATCGCGTTCCGGAGGCTGGGCCCCGCCCTATCCAGCACGTAGCCTGGCCCCACACATGGGCTTGTGGAATTAAAAGGGGGGGGGGAAAGAAAGAAGAAGAAGAAGGAGAAGAGGAGGAGGACGAGGAGGAGGAGGAAGGAGAAGGGGAAGTGGAAGGGGAAGGGGAAGAGGAAGAGGAAGAGGAAGAGACAGAAGGAGAAGAAGAAGAAGAGAAACTTCTCCAAAAGGCCAAGTCGGAGTACGATGGGGGAGCAAGACAATATCTCAACAGCTTTGCTCAGAACCAGAGATGAAAACCCCTTGGAAGCTCGTTGGAATTCTTAACTGACCGAAAGCAGATGCATGCTGAGCGGACTGAGTGAAAAACTAAAGCCATAGCTGATAACAAAAGAGCAGGATGCTCAAACTAAATATAAGCTGTCGCGACTTGAATGGGTCGGCTGCACCCCCCTTCCCCCTCCCCCCCCCCCCCACCCCCGGGGTGCAGAGGCCCCCACATGCACACACACCCATGCACGCGTGAACTTGTATTGGGCAGGAGCGGAAGGGCATTGGAGGGGGCCCTTCAAGCAGAGATTGCACATTTCTTAAGACATTTTTTCTTTCGTTTTACAAGTGCGTGTGGCATACCCCAAGGCGGGGGGGGGGGGGGGGGGTTGGTGAAGAAAGAGGGGGGAGGGGCGAGGGAAGCGGCGCACCACCAGCCAAGGTACCCACAACGGCAGTGACGACTATCAGTACCCCAGGGACCAGGTCCGCGGCTTCAGGGCCCATCAGAAACAGCTCCCGGAAGACCTTCGGGCCCCAGAAGGCGAAAGCACCCAGGACACCCTGCCACAACCCGCCACTAGTCACCCCGTCCCTCATCCTCAACAGCATCAAGGACAAACCCCAGAACAGCTTCCGGAAGACCTTTGGCCCCAGACCGTGAAAGCACCCTCGACACCCTGCCACAACCCGACACTAGTCACCCCATCCCCCGCCCTTTAACACATCAACAGCAGGTCCCAGAAGAGTCCCCCAGGGGAGTGAGTCCCTGTCGCAATCCCCTCGTACACACCCTCCTCTGTCCTCAACTCCATCAAGGACAAACCTCAGAAGAGCTCCTAGAAGACCCTCGAGCCCCAGAAGGCAGAAGCACCCAAGACACCCTGCCACAATCTGCCACTAGTCACCCCGCCCCCCATCCTCAACATAATGCCAAGGGCAAGTCTCAGAAGAGCTACCGGAAGACAATTTGGGGCCCAGACAGTGTAAGCGTCCAAGATACCCCCATGTGGCCCATGTGGCTAGTGCACACGCTTACAGGTTTTGGCCAATGCACACACGCACACAGCTTTTTGGTCAAATGCACACGCACACAGCTTTTTGGCCAACGCACACGCTTACAGCTGCTTGGCCAATGGCACACGCACACAGCTCTTTTGGCCAATGCACACGCTTACAGGGCTTTGGCCAACGTACACGCTTACAGCTGATTGGCCAATGCACATGCTTCCAGCTGTTGAGCTGATGCGCACGCTTACAGCCTTTCCAAAGGGGTTTACTTGAACGGCGCAGTAGCCCCACACATTAGTCAGGAAGACCGGGTGGCGATGCAGGATGCCAAAATCATGGGACAGAGCTCTCAGAGTCATCCAAACGTCCACCACGCCCCTCTTCAGCTCTGCAGCCCGGCCCCCAGGGCACGTCTCTCTCTCTCTCTCTCTCACGATTTAAAATGTGATGGTCGTAGGATAGCAAAGAGCCCTGCTGCTGGTGCAGGACACCAGCATGGGGACGCCTTCAGTTGCTACCCCCTGGGAAACAGTACACTAATGGTTGCGTGCGTGTGTGTGTGTGTGTGTGTGTGTGTGTGTGTGTGTGTGTGTGTGTGTGTGTGTGTGTGTGAGAGAGAGAGAGAGAGAGAGAGAGAGAGAGAGAGAGAGAGAGAGAGAGAGAGAGAGAGAGAGAGAGAGAGAGAGAGAGAGAGAGAGAGAGAGAGGAAAGACACACACACATATTCACCCCCCCCCCCCCCCCACACACACACACACACACACACACCCACCCACACCCACACCCACCCCCCCCCCCACACACACACACACACACCCACACACACACACACACACAAAGAGTGAAAGAGAGAGCGAGCAAGCGAGAGAGAGGGTTGGGGGAGAGGGGGGGGGGGAGACAGAGGTGAGAGGAGCTGCAGAGAAAGCGGGTAACATGAGAAAGTGGCCCACAAGACACCGTGTCGCAATAACTGCTTCTTGCGTTGAGTCTTGCACACAGAAGACCTTGTGAAAGGATGGAGTCTCAGCAGCGCACCAGGGCCATGAGAACGAGCATGGTGCAAGTTCACAGCCGGAGCAAAAATTGTGAACAAGATTATTGGGACGGCCAAGGCAGACTCTATATAGAACAATGCCCGCCAACCAATGTTCTGGGCCACGTCCCCAAACAGATAGCCAGCTGCAACCCAAGGTTCAAGTCCTGTCAGGAACCCATTGCAAAACTTCCGTTTTTTGGGCCACTGCTCCCGTCCCTCTGTCTGCCAGCTGTTCCTGAGAGGCAAGGGCTCTCCAAATAGAGCCATATTGTGTTCTGGCATACTTCCATGCATGATAACACCAGAACATACAACAGCAAAACCAAACAGACAAAGGTTGGAGGAAAGCCCTTGCCCCCCCCCCCCCCCCCCCCAAAACAAAATCGTAAATATCGTACTCGTCCTTATATTTGAACACCAAAA
>KV908377.1:137500-142500 GCA_002005505.1 Botryococcus braunii
AATGATAATAATAATAAATAATAATAATAATAATAATAATAATAATAATAATAATAATAATAATAATAATAATAATAATAATAATAATAATAATAACAATAACAATAACAATAACAATAACAAATAACAATAACAATAACAATAACAATAACAATAATAATAATAATAATAATAATAATAATAATAATAATAATAATAATAATAATAATAATAATAATAATAATAATAATAATAATGCCGGTAATAATTTACTAATTAATTAAATAAATAAAATGTGGGTATGCATCAGGCCGATGCAATGTTACAATATCAGCTTGCATAAGATGACAGGAAGGTCCAGGGATTTAGGCAAATTGCATGATGGTATCGTGAACCTTTTCCACTGACATCTTCTTCCATGGTTTGTAGAGTCGTTCGGTGTGTTCTGTGCAACTCATCTCGCTCCATCTGGTAAGATGTAATCATTTCCTTTCCTATCCTATCCTATCCTATCCTATCATATCATATCCTATCTTTCCACACCCTTCTTCATTGTAATCATTTCGTTTCCGTTCCTTCTGTTCAGAAGCAGCGGCGCCCCTGAAGTCATAGGGAATCTGAGCTGTATCTCCAACAAGAAGAAGAAGAAGAAGAAGAAGAGGAGGAGGAGGAGGAGGAGGAGGAAGAGGAGGAGGAGGAGGAAGAGGAGGAGGAGGAGGAGGAGGAGGAGGAGGAGGAGGAGGAGGAGGAGGAGGAGGAGGAGGAGGAGGAGGAGGAGGAGGAGGAGAAGAAGAAGAAGAAGAAGAAGAAGAAGAAGAAGAAGAAGAAGAAGAAGAAGAAGAAGAAGAAGAAGAAGGAAGAAGAAGAAGAAGAAGAAGATCAATCCAGCCGAAAGGGCTGATGAGAGCTCCAAGAGCTTTCTTAAAATTTCCTGCCCTAGCTTGGGAGCTCAAGCACACGTGATACTATTATCACGTGTGCTTATGCTCCCAAGCTAGGGCAGGAAAAGAGAATATTTCCGATTGCTTCTTCGAATTCGCCAGTATTGTGCCTTATGGCCGGTTTAGCAGGTGCAACGCACTCCTACTCCAGTTGGCAAATTTTTCAAGTATTGCCACACAAGCAACGGTATGTGCACTCAGGCATCTGTGTGTGTGTGTGTGTGTGTGTGTGTGTGTGTGTGTGTGTGTGTGTGTCAGGGTCAATTGGACTTTTGGACCAACCATTGCTTTACCACACAGGGTAACCATTGTTCGCAACGTTGCAAAGACGTTGCTTTTCCACACAGGTTGCGGCGTTTTGGTTAGAGCCGTCGTCTGAGGAAGAGGTGACGTTGATAGAGGAGGGGGAGGCAGAGAGGCAGATTGCGGAGAAGGAAAAGGAGGAGGAGCTGCAAGATTCGCATTAAAACCCGCAGTAGTTTACCGAGGCGCAGCTGTGCTTGCAAGGTTGCAGTTAAGAGTTGTTCATTACAACCTCCAGCATGGCTTGGACGATCGCCGAGCCTGTGAACAGCGAGCAATTTGTAATCCTGATGCAACCTCCTAGCAAAGCTGTTAATTGAGTTGTAAACGAGTAGAGTGAGCGAGACCTCGAAAGGGAACTGCAAACGAATAAGGGGGCAGGCTTGGAGGTCCAACCGAAATCGTTTTTGAAGCTATTTGCGTTGCATTTGCATTAATGCTCGAGCCGACACCCTGTCGCCTTGGACAACCAAGCTTGGGGCTCCTTAAGGGAGCATTTGCTGTTCAGCTGAGGCTGCAGGCTGCATGCCAAGAGACGTGGCCCAGTAATCATAATACCAGATCGGTGCTCGGCGGGTTAACCGTTTGACAGTCTGGGAGAAAGGACGTTGGGGGGCGGACAGGGCGGAATCTTGTTCCAATTGGTCGAATTTCCGCCCACTTTCACCATGGCATTCCAGGGTTCGATAAAAACGGTCAAATTCCATCCACGTGGTGCACCTACAGCCATTACATTACAGGGTCCGAGGAAAAGCTGCCGTGATTATGATTATCTGCTCATGGGGTGCCTGAATCCATGGCTGGCAAACTCTCGAGTACACACAATGCGGACACACATTAATGTGTGTCCACAATATGTTCAGTGCTTAATACTCAGTACTTAAGCACTTAGGGTTAGGTTCAGTAACTAATGTTCAGTACTTGAGCACGTAAGGAAGCTTCAGTACTTAGAGAAGCATCCGACAGCCTTCTTCCAGAAAGTTCATTCGAGGGGGATGGAGTCGCCACCTTTTGATGGGTTATGTCTTTGTATTGTGTGCCCTTCAACGTGCACACAAGGCTGCATGGTGTGAAGCACAGCGTCCCCGAAAGCTACAATCAGAGAAGAAGAATAAATTTGGGTGTTGGTCGTTGAAACATTGGGTTCGTCTTCTAATCCCCACTCTGGTAAAGCAGGAGCAAGCTTGCAACCAGACGAAAACAGCGGGCTGGTCTTTTTGATCCCACTCTTGCAAAAGAAGAAGACTGTAGCTTGAAACATTCGGGTTTGGGTCCTGGAACATTGGGCTGGTCTTTTTGATCCCCCTCGTTGTAAAAGAAGACCCCGTTACCGCTGCATCTGTCCAAGGGCATGATGAGATGTGCACAAACACACATGGGGGCAGGCGGATAGGCTTCACTCTTTATAGTAAACACACCGGGGGGGGGGGGGTAGATAGGGCACAGAGGCAACAGAGCCCGGTCAGAGGTTGTGAAGCTGCTTGACTTCGTCGAGTACTTCGGAGACGGCTGCGAGGGGTTCCGAGCCACAGCCATTGAAGTCCGGCACATGCGAAGATGGCCTGCCCAGTGCTCCCAGAAATGTTTCCACCACGCTCTCGCTCAGGCCTGTGAGGTCGTAACCCCCCTCCAGCACCACGACCAGCCGCCCTCCTGACCAGCCCACAAGCCACTCCTTTGATATTTGAAGATAAAAATGACGTTTGACATTCCAAAGAATCTGGAAACACGTGTGCACCCACAAGTCACCCACACGTCACCGTCCACCCCACAAGTCACCTCGTCTGACATTTATAACGTTTCTGGAAACAAGTCTGAATAGAAGCCTGGCAGAACCATCTGAGTTGATGCCCTACAGGAAATCCATATGCGGCCGGATTTACTTGTAAAGGTGTTTCAATGAACAAAGAACAATGTTGTTGCATGTATGCATGGCCATGCATTTCTTGCTATGGGAGCATTCTTGCATGCAATCCGACTGCTCACTCGTAGCCAAACTGTTCCAACATATCTGGCTGTCCCCCCCTGTGTGTGGTTTATTTTGGGAGGCTGTCCCCCCATGTGTGTGGGCTTTTTTGGAGGCTGTCCCCCCATGTGTGTGTGTTTTCTTTTGGAGGCTATTCCCCCATGTGTGGGTTTTTTTTGGAGGCTGTTCCCCGATGTGTGTGGGTCTTTTTGGAGGCTGTCCCCCATGTCTGTGGGTTTTTTTGGAGGCTGTCCCCCCATGTCTGTGGGTTCTTTTGGAGGCTGTCCCCCCATGTGTGTGGTTTTGGAGGCTGTCCCCCCATGAGGTGATGACATGTGTGTCCCACGTGATCAACGAGTTGTAATGCACCCAGGTCTTGCCTGACATTGTGTCCATCCTTGGCTCCAACCCTCACCGCAGGGCCTTCCCCCCCCCCCCTCCCACACACCCTCAAACACACACGCACACGCACACACACACGCACACGCACGCAGACACACACACACGCACACACACACACACACACACACACACACACACACAGACACACACACACACACACACACACACACACACACACACACACACACACACACACACACACGCCCCAGCATACTGTGACATACACGAGCCAGAATGGGAGCAACAAAATGGGAACTCCGATGAGGTCGAATACGTGTGGGTTTTGGGCCCAAAATTTCTTCCATTCAAGTCGGGAAGGTCCCATTTTTGGCAAATTTCGGCCTGAAATGTGACCTAGTAAGAATTGCCACGGGACAGACACAGCACTTCCTCAGATCACTGGCTGTGGAGAACGACAGGCACATCTGTCAGTGACCAACAGAACCAAACCGCCACTGCCACAAACGGCCATAAGTGATCTGAGGGACGCGAGCACACGTCTTCTTTCCGACGGGGGCAAAGACAAAAGATATACAATATCAATTAAATTAAAAAAAAAAAAAAAAAAAAAAAGGAAAAAAAAAAACAAAGCCGAAGGCTCCCAAAGAGAAAACGACGCAACAGCACATGACTGGGGAGTGGGGAGACGTCGGAAAGCTGTACCGCAAAGCTCCTGAGCCAGGTTCTTCAACCCCGACAACAGCGCATGGTATGTACTAGATTGGTATTGCAGATGCTCCAAGGGGTCTCTCCAGTGCGCATCGTAGCCAGCACTGACCAGGATCAAATCCGGCTGGAACCGCCTGGCGGCTGGTACCACGATTTTTTCGAACGCCATCTTTGCGGCGGCGTCCCCCGATCCCTCTGTTGCCAAGGAGCGAGTTTCTTAGGTGGAACGAAATCCTTGAAATACCTCGGGAACTTGTTTCAACTGCAACGTGGTGTGTGCGCATAGGCCACATGCGCTCATTCTCCCTCACTCCTTTTTCTGCTTCCCCACTCCCTCAGTAGCATACATACTGTCTATCCCACTGGTCCCTCTCCACCTCCCCCCCCCGGGGGTTTCTCTCCACCCTCCCACCGCCCCTCCCTCACTCCCTTTCCCCCCTATTCTCTCTCTCTCTCTCTCTCTCTCTCTCTCTCTCTCTCTCTCTCTCTCTCTCTCTCTCTCTCTCTCTCTCTCTCTCTCTCTCTCACTCATGCACACCCACACACACACACACCCACACACACACACACACACCCACACACACACATACCCACACACACACACACACACACACACACACACACACACACACACACACACACACACCCAACCACACACACACACACACCCACACACACACGCGCGCGCGCCCGCGCGCGAGGGTACGCAACCCTCAAAACAGACTCTACGCTCCGCTGCC
>KV908377.1:160000-195000 GCA_002005505.1 Botryococcus braunii
TGTCATTTTGCGTGTTCAGTTATAAGCATAGAATTGGAAAAGCCGTTTGCGCTGCTTGCAGCCAATAGTGTGTGATCCCATACGAAATCTTCACTTGATTTGAAGGATTGAGCTTAGATAAAATCAGGTACAGTCAGAAATCTCAGAATATCTGGATAGAAACCTGCGAGTACATTTACCCTAACAAGTATGCCCTAACATGAACTTCAGATCCAAGAAACTACAAGACCCTTTTAATCACGAATCATGGTTTTGCACGTATGAAGATGCATTTGATATCTTTTACACCAGCCCTGGCTTTCCCAAACCCTTCCGCGATCCGTTCAGCGGATACTACAGGTGGACCGGAAACATGAAGAAGATCGACGCAATTCTATGGTTCGACTACAGATCTGCCAATTTTTAAAACCAGAGAAAGGAACCTCAATGAAATAGGTCGTTCAGCAACCGACTTCACGTGCATTTCACGTGGGCCGATGGACGCCCAACTGCCGACGAGGTTGAACGTTCCCCCACCACCACACAGCAAATTACACGCATCTATACCTTTATCAAGAATCGACCACTTTGTAAGATTACAGACTTTGGATCGGGGCAACATACACGGGGTTTTCCGTCCACCGATGAGGCGACTTTATAGAACGGTTCCATCTTGACGTCGACCAGCGATAATTTTTCAAGTAAACCAGGAACATAATCTTCGGGTTTGCTGTCATCTTCAAAAAGCCCTGGAAATGCAGCTTTATTTAGTTTCACGCCGAAGTAGGTTTCACCAGTCTCTTCAGGGGCCGGAACGGCCGGCGGGGCTTTGACTTCCCCGCCGTGTAAAGCAGCAGACAACATTGGAAATGCCTTCTGCGATGCTGCAGCTTAATAAAAGAACCGTTCTGCTCTCGTGGTTTATCGTCAGAGAAACATTGACCTACGAGGATCTCTCGATGGTCGGATTTTTCGTAGTACCTGCCCTAAACCGTAGTGATCGTCAGGGCGATCAATTCAAGCGTCCGGTACCCTTCAATTGCCCAGCTCAGCTGTACGGCAACAGCTTTCCCCATACCATATTGCACATTGAGCTGTTTAGCCGATGCCACATTCCTCTGTTTGTCGACTACTCGGGGCTTCAATCCCTCCAACTACTCGAATTGGTGCACTCCCGACAGAACAGCACTGCCGAAAGAGCTGAAAGGTACACACGGCAGACGACGGCCTTGGACTAACTCCTACTGGAAAGATTTCCCAGTCATGATGTTAAAACTCCATCTACCTGGGTCTGTATTACAAGCGTGAGGACTGCATGGATGGGGAAGCCGAACTGCGTAACCGGTTGTCCGCTTGCAACGACAGTCCTCTCGAGTATGCGTGCTTGTTATCTGACCTGGGAAACCTGCTTTTGGAGAAGGTATGTCCTACTAAAGAATCTGGGTATATATAGCTTGCAGTTTCTATCTTCCAGTTCGACTTCTGTCAAACAGTTTCGGCAGTCCCAGAGTACGATTTAGACAGCTGGGCGGCTAGGCTATGTGAGAAGCGATAGAACTGGAGCAGTTTGAATGAGCTCATCTTTGTAAGGTGCAATGTCATATTATAGCATTCTTCAGTCTTCGCACCTTAATATAACCAACGGTTTTTCAAACCGTGGGTAGGACAATGCACCCGTCAGGTTTCTCTTATTCACAACTCCTACTTTGAAAACTCGACCTGGGGGCTCCTACTTTACTGAGTGCCATCAGCAAAGGCTGCAGCGTGAAGGGCCTTGCTGTTGTCCCCCAGGACACTCCTGAGGGAGGGCCTTGGACACAATCTGCCTCGCCCTCCCCATCCTCAGATGTTGGTGCATGATTCACACACATATGCTTCTTTCACCAGCAATAAGCCCTGTCTTTGACTGTGTTTAGATACTGGCATCTGTGAACACGTGGGAATGCTTCCGGAGAGAAGTGTATACCGGCCAGGGGTGGTTGTGAGTTGTAATCTTCGGAGTGAAGAATGTGTTGAACTGCCCAAGGGCAAGCTGCCGTTCATGTCTGACTTTTCCTATTTCTACACTTGCAGGGTAACGTAGCAGAAGCCCAAGAGGTCTTGCTTAAAGCGGTACTCGTGCGGGAGCAAACAGAACCCCCTGGAGGTGAGGTACGGAAGCCAGAGGCAGAGCAAGTCGCGTGTCCTTCACATGGAAATGCATTTACTGTCCAAATAAAAGTTTGTGTACCTCCTTAGGGCGACCCTTTCTTGGCTCATTGGGAAGTCTGTTGTACAAGGGTCACTGGAAAGTTCATGCACTTCCAGTTATGTGAAGGGGTTTCCTCCTTGTTTTCAGTGCTTCTATGTGTGTATGTGTGTGTGTGTGTGTGTGTGTGTGTGTGTGTGTGTGTGTGTGTGTGTGTGTGTGTGTGTGTGTGTGTGTGCAATGCGTGCGGTGCGTGCGGGCGTGCGTGCGGGCGTGCGTGCGTGCGTGCTTGTGTGTGTGTGTGTGTGTGTGTGTGTGTGTGTGTGTGTGTGTGTGTGTGTGTGTGTGTGTGTGTGTGTGTGTGTGTGTGGTGTGTGTGTGTGGTGTGTGTGTGTGTGTGTGGGGTTGGCCTTCCTCCGTCCCCCTTCCCTTCCTCCGTCCCCCTTCCTTTCCTCCCTCCTTCCTTCTATGTTGTCAATTTACTCTTGTTTTCTTTTCTTCTTTTTTTCCTACACAAAGTCCTGCGACTACCAAAAATCTGGACGGTTTGCAAGCATGATGCCTGGCTAACCCTGAGAGACCAGGTAGAGTATTAGAGAAAGTGTGAAAGTCTGCATGACCTGGCACACGCGGAGAATATATTATGTAAGCACCATAAATACTCGCTGTGCCTCCCGTACACACACGAGTATTGCTTGTGAAATGGCTTGTTGGCAAGAATTTTAACTTGTTCTTGAGGCCAGCTCAGGCCGCCTCCAAGGTGGGTAATAGTGATGCTGGCTACAACCCCTGCCACCCTTACGGCCATCCTGACAGTACTCATGATCTACATCATGAGTACTGTAAGGTTGGCCACACTTCTATGATCAAAAAAATGGGGAGGACCCAGGAGGTGTCTGACAGGCAATGTTGGAATCAAAATTGGCCTTTGCAGGATTGGTGTGTTATTCTGGGGACCCCGATCGCCAAGGAGATGCCCCAATTGGCACAGAGGGGGCCCTACAGGATGGTACAACGGCAGTGGGCGGGCGGGACAAGTCAGCCGAGGCAGAGCATACTCACAGTGGGCCCAGGCGGAGTAATCCTCCCCAGACCTGCTCAGGGTTTCTTAATCAGGCGATAGTTGATCCCTTTCGGCAACCTCGTGAAGCAAATGGCTGGGGCCTTGGGCTGCGAAGATGGGGGCCTGACGGCCGAAAAAGCTCCAGAAGGCCGCAGGGCAAGGGCCCACAACAGCCAGCTGAGGGAGGTGGACCTGTACATAAGCAGCTTGCATTTGGGGGAGCACACGTGGTGGAAGTGGTTGGGGACGACGCGGCTGTTGAGGAGGCAGCGCTGGTTCGATTCCTGCAGTCGCTGCTTATTGCTGGCGATCCGGCACCTTTTTCCCTGATACCTCATGTCGTGTATGTTGCCCTTGCCCTGTTACGAGGTTCTTGGTTCCATCAAAGCCAGCTGTGTCACACATTTTGAACTTTTTTGTAGGCAACTGCGTAATATTTGACTACTTGCATATCACGAACCAGGGTGGCCTCTATCCAAGTTTTTGAGTGTTCTTTTCCTTGTTTCCTCTGAGCTCAGAGTTTTTCTTTGTTCCCTCCATCATGCACACACACACACACACACACACACACACACACACACACACACACACACACACACACACACACACACACACACACACACACACACATGTGCATGCACACGCACGCAACCAACCCCTGGGTACCCAGCTGGATGTGAAATTTGCGTAGCTGCAGCCTCTGCATGGGAAGATGCTGGGCAGTGCTTTGGGTGCGAGTTGAAATGACCCCAGGTCCACGCTTTTGGTGGATTGGAGTGGGGGACTGTCGAGCCCGCCCTCCAGCTGTCAAGACAACTTGCTGACTGACTCAGCTGTCAAACCCATAATGTTGAGAATTGGTCCACTTCTCAAGCACCCAATCCAGATTTAGAATGGAGTTCGCGTGGTTCCAAAACTCCCAACCTTGTTTTTGGATAACTCTGTTACCCTGTACCCTGTTTAGGCTCAGAATGTTGTACTGCTCAAACTCCCGACCCAATCTTGGAATAAACTTCCATTTGCTCTCCCACGCGAGCACGCATCGGAATTCTTTCATCAGTCTCAAGCAGCTCTCAACCAGCGTCAGCACAGCCACAAAAAATTCTTTGAAATCTCCCTGCCGACCTTAGCATGTTTCCCATCCATATCTCCAACATCCTCTGGGCAACCGTGTCGGCCAGTGGCAAACCGGGCAAGCATGCGTGACAAAAATGGCATTTTCTTCTTGGTTAGAATGGCTCTGTGGATACTCTGGCGGAGACCCAAAAAGGGACAAAATCATAAACAACGAACCGCCACCGCAAAATGGTACAAATCAAAAACGGCTAACCAACACCGCAAAAAGGGACAAGTAAAAAACTCAAACCACCACGGCAGAATGAGTTGCAGGCGGAACCAGAGTTGTTGCAGATAAGCAGATGTTGAAGTTCTATTGGGGCCTGTGTGCAGACGAACGTCCCGCCAGTCGCTCCTCCTGGCCTTTGAAAGCCCGGAGGCGGCCAAATGGGGTGCTGGGCTGCTGGAAGAGGCGGGCTACACTGTGCGGGAAGCCCTGCAGGAGGCTCTGGATGTCGTTTCAGATGAGGAGGACAGGCTTTGGCTCAGCCCTCCGAGGGCTCGCCCGGAGAGCAGCGTGGGCGTGGCTGTTCGCGTGCTTGCACATGAGCTGCGGCGTCCGGAGCTTCTGAAGTTGCAGGTGATGCTGCGGCGGCGCCCCGAGTGTCTGCCATGTACCGGGGGGAGCGCCCCAGGAGGGACTGCGGGAGCCATGGGCTGGGGAGGGCGTGTGATGCTTGGTCACTAGATCGCTGAGGGGATGGGAGACTCGGCGTTGCCCGATTGGGAGGCTTACAGCGGGGGTGGTGCTTTGTTTTGGAAGTACGGTTCAATTGTACCATCATAACGCACACTCAGAAGGGTGCGCTTTATTTGACACTAAGGACGGGGCAGGTGGTGGGAAGGGTGTGAAGTACTGGGTGCTTTGTGTAAAGTGGAGGATGTGGCAGAACGTTGGAAAGTGAACGGTGCTTTGTGCTTTGTTTGGCACAGAGGACGGGATACGGTGTTGGAAGAGTGTGAGCTACTGGGTGCTTAGTTTCACGCGGTGTACAATGGGAAGGGGTAGGAGTGTGAGGTGCGTTGTTTCACACAGAAAGTGGAAGGCAGGGGGTGATAGGTGTGTGAGGTGCCTGGTGCTTTGTTGATGTGCAGGATGCGGCAGGTGGTCTGATGTTGTATTGTGCATGGAAGTTCTCAACTCTTGGGGGATTGTGCGTATGATGGGGAGAGTGCCGGGACTTGAAAGGAAGGATGATCAAAAGATGTGAGGGGGGGGGGGGGTGCCTGTTACTTAAAGGGAAGTATGATTGATCCGCACCACGTACACCGCCCTCTCTCTCATCTAGGACTTGAGTCATAGACGAGAGAGAGGGCGCTGTAAGTGGTGAGGAAAGTGCACATGCATGAGAGGAGGATTGTGTGAGTGTGGGGGCCCGGCTTGGTTGTAGTGTAGGGGCCGGGCTTGCTTGTCCCTCTGTGCACAGTTAAGCATTCCACGCATGCTCGCAACACACACACACACACACACACACACACACACACACACACACACACACACACACACACACACACAGAGAAAGAGAGAGAGGGGGGGGGAGGGAGGGGATGGAGGGAGGGCCGGGGAGGGGAAGATGACAGAGAGAGTTGTTTGAGGGGCGGGGCATGGAGAGATAGAGGGGAGAGGAAGGGGAGGATTGAAACAGGGGAGGGGGGGCTATCACAATTTTTGACGCGTTGCTCTCGGGATTGTGCAGGCAGTGGAGGACTTAAAGTCATTAACGCGAAGAGGAAGGCACTCACACACCACATAGTGGCACGAACCTTCATTTCAAAGTACTGTGTGCGTATGCCGTCCCGCTTGCACCGGAGGCAGGCACTACAGCGATTGTCGTCGTCCCGTGGTACCGAGCCAGGAACTAAGGGACTGTTTTCCCGCTGGTACCAAGACAGGCACTGCGGAACTGTCGAATGCAGGAACAAAAGGGACCGTTGTACGGTTGGTACCGAGCCAGGTAGCTACTATAGTGAGAGACTGTCCCCCCCCCCCCCCCCCCGGCGGCTATTAAGTCCGGCACTAAAGGGACTGTTGTCCCGCTGGTCCCGAGACGGGCACTGAGGAATTGTTGTCCCGCCCACAAGTATAATGACACTCACATTAAGGGGATGAGTTATTTTGATTGCAGCACCAACCCACCCTAGACCCCACTCCTTACTAATTGGAGGTCAGCAGTGATGATGGTGCTGGGCGTGAAGACTCTTAACAAGATGCAAGTTTCAACTGTAAGATTGATTGAAGTTGCATTCATCACGCGCATATGCTGGAACACCCCTACCCCCACAAACCCTAGACCTTCCCTAATTCTCCACTCTGTCTTGCTGGAAGTTTTTGATTGACATTTAGCACGCAAGGAATACAGGCTAACTAGTTCCTAGTGGGACTCCCTCAGCTCCCCACGACGTCTTTTCGTTTCAAGAGGCAAATGAAACGATCTAATGACGAAACAAACCGTCCTCTAGAGAGGAAGATCTTCAGCCCTAGTGGCTGCTCGTATATGTAAAAGGGTTTACACACACACATATGTAATATATGTATATGTAATCATGTCAGGTTGATGCTGCCTCTCGTGCCGAGAGTTATGTGAGTTTGCCCAGCATATGATATTTTCATGCCAGCATTTCTCCCAGCGCACCTGACCACACTGATGACGTTGGGGGTATATATATTTCTGCGGAGTTAGCTAGCTTCATGTTTTTCATAGTTTGGATACTTGAGGGCTGGGAAACTCTCTGCAATAAGTAGCCAACAACTTATCAAGATCTTTCCTTGCTTCTAACACGTGTGCACTTGGAGTCCCCGTCAACAGTTTTCAACCGGTTTTGGACTGCAATGGCAATCCGCCTGATGAGGTTGATCAACCTCAGTCAGCGTCATCGGAATGTACTTGTCACAGTAAAGCGGGTTGACGTTAGATATATGTCACTTCTCTTCCAAAGTGGAAGGTCTAAATACTTGTCCACAGAGATGCAGCGGCACATATGCATATGAATATATATGCATATGCATAACAAAACCTATATAGGTTGTATATATGCAGATTTTTGTTATCACCGAGCGAGGCAACTCTGGGAATACCAAAATTGAGCGCAGTTCCTTAATCCGCATTCCGCAGGATGCGGAAGCAACCGGCAGAAATCCTCCCTATGAAGGGTTAAAAAAAGTCCTACATATAGAGGGAAACCTCAGTACGTTTTATTTGGGATCTTTAGGTACTAATCACTTTCCATGGATTCCTGAATTCGTTTGGCCTCTTCAGTTATAACTAGGATTCAGTAATTACTGAATCCTTGTCCATGCATGTGTGGATATAATAGTGCTATAGTGCTGTAATAAGAGCAACCCTACGCATCCCTGCTCGATTTTCTGCCATATCCCTTGGCCAAGGACTATTGTCACTTTCAAGCAATTGCCATGCTTTCATGCATGATATCCTGCGCTTGCAACAGTTTTGCAGCGCTTCAGCAAACGATATTTGGTCGAATGCACCGCACCGCACAGCCGTTGTAGGACATTCCAGAAATCAAAATAAGGTGCTTCATTCACAATGTGAACGGTTGTATCTTCTCAGAATGTGCTATTTGCACAATTCCAAAAGTCTCGACTCTTCGACAGTCGGACATTTCAACTGAGTGCCCGGCAAAGCGCATGCAAGAAGCCACTCTGCCAGGAAGAGTAAGACTTCTGTACATGTCAAGAGATACAGCCTCCTTCATGAGGCCATGAAAATGACCTCTGCCACTTCATCACGGATGCTTTAGTTAAACCAATTATCATGTGTCATATGAGAAAGATCGTTGAGGCTGAAAAGGGCCAAAGGCCAAGAATTTATTATTTCTCTCTGCGCGCATGAAAGCTCTGCAGATTTCAAAAGCTTCTCAGTCTAATGCTATTTATCAAAAATAATAACAATAAAGTGCGTGTTTTTCCCCCATTAGACTGAGCAGTTTTTGATGTGCTACTATAGTGCAATGCTTTTCCCGCCGCAATTAACGTTATTCATGATGAAGATGTTATTAAGCTGACTGCAAGCAGTACACGCAACTGCGAATGATGAGAAGTCCAGAGATGACGGCTTCGGAGCACTGAATCTAAATGACCAGTGCCCCAAAAAAACATTAGGGGATTCGTGAGGACCTCGGCCTCTCCAGGGGCGCTCAGCTGAGGCTCTTCTTGATCACGTCACGGATTTCCTCTGTCACAGCCACAGTCATTATGTCAGACTCAGACGGGCTTAAATTTTACCACTGTGCTTTGCATGGGCGTCTTTCCTGACTTGAAAAGGTAGTGTGCACAAAACGTAAACGTGCGCGTTCCCTACCTGGTACAGTGCTACGAAGATAGGGATGCATACTTTTAAACGTATGAAATATCCAATCAAAGCAGGGCGTTCGGCCGGGTGCTAATTAGGTTGGCACCGCAAGGACCTTGCAAGGCCAATTGGCTCCATTTGCATTCTTCAAACAAAGGGGGGTTCGGGTGTTTAAATTGGCACCGCCAGGACCTTGGCTCAATTTCCATTCTTCAAACCCGGGGGGGGGGGGGGGTTCTGGTGTTTCGGATTGGCACCGCAAGGACCTTGGCTCCAGAAGCAGAGTGGCAGGAACACCAAACAACAAGAGGCTTGCTGCAGTTGTCACACAAACCTGCAAGGAAGCTCCGTGCCGGCGAACTTGCAAACGTCGGCGCTTGTCGTCAGAGTCTGGTTGCAACCCACAGGTATCTCGAGGGTGGCGGGACTGGAGGCAACTGCTTGGCATCCCACGATTGCCTGGAGGCCAGCCAACGAGTCAACGGTGGTGAAAGGCCCACTCCCGGGAGCAAGTACGGTCAACCCCTGCCGTGATTGGGCCAGGCTGGGGCCCAGGCCATGGAACGAAGCAAGGTACGGGTTCTCAAAAGCCCCGACGCCGTCGGGAAAGCATGCCAACCCGCTGAAAGAACTCAGGTCGGTGAAAGCAGTGCTCTCAAAGACGAGCTGATTGAGACCCTGGGAGACGAGGCCCGAGTAGGGTGTGTATATCTGACGTAATCCCCTCAGCCCTGGCACCCCGGCAAGAACGGGCTGCCGTGGCGGCTGCCGAGGGAAAACCTTGCAATCCTCGCATTCCCGGATTGTCACGGTACCGGACTGGAGGAGGCTGGCGAGAAACGCAGGCTGGATGGTTCCGTTGGCAGTTCTGATTCGGCTGACGTAGATACTCAGCTCCCCGAAGATCACTTCAAGTGCGCCGAGGCCCAACTTGGACAGGTACTTTTCCACGTTGGCAGTGAAGGGAAGGCTGGCCTCACCCTGCTCCAGGTAGATGGCGAGGCTGGCGTTCAGGGCTCCACATGTCCTGTGAAATAGCGGGGCGTCGCAGGAGCTGAAAATGGGGGTTGAGGAGAGGTACACCGCCACGCAGGTTCCGTTGCCATAGTCGGTGAGAACTACGGTGTCGCTGGCATCCGCTCCACAAACTGCGCTTGACCCACTCACGTCAGCCTGCGGCCATGCATGCCACGCAGCGGATTGCCGCTTGACTTTGGTGATGGACGCGGAGAAAGGAGGCCTCTAAGGTAAGGTAAGATCACACGTAGAGAAGGGAGGCCGCTAGGGTATGATCACACGTGGAGAAAGGGGCTTCTAGGGTATGGTGGACGTGGAGAAAGGAGGCCCCTAGGGTATGACCACATCCCAGAGCAGCCACCCAGGCTCATGCGAACGCCCAAAGGGTGTATTCGGTCTTATAAGTGACCAGAGAAACACGCGGTGCAAACTCTGCACATATTTCAGCATCCACAGTCCCAGCGGGTAAAGTTACATGAAGCAATGTCGCCACGGGATTCTTTGCCAGGTACAACAAAAGGAACCACTGACAACAACACCATTTTCCAGCCGTTAACGTTGCCAACGTCCAGAATCTCGACTAGACCACAGATTCTATCTCGATTGCAAATTGTTCCAATTGGTTCCCTCCAGCTTGATCCTACCAGCCCATCCTGCAGGGACCAGCAGGACGCAGCTGCTTCAGAAGCAAGGCCAACTCTAAGCCTGAACGAAGCACTCACATTGGTCAAGTGTTGTAATGCTCTCGACAAGCCCTGGGATCCAGCCCACGGATCCCAGACTACATCCACACTCTTTTCTAGGCCCTGTAGCTGCTAGCACGTGCTCTCGACACGCCCTGTGATCCAGCCTATACCCACATATCTTTTCCAGGCAGTATGGCGCGCCCTCTCTTGCATCATTGAACAAAAAGTGGGCTGGACAACGAGCTGTGATATGTCTTACGTAGAAGCTTCAGGACACAATGGCTGACCATGGCGTCACACATTGTGACAGGCGTTACATAGCATCCTCATTGGACTTGGCAGAGGTGAAGAGTTTGCTACAATATATTGTGATGATGCGCACCCCCCCCCCGGGGGGGGGGGCGCAGTATCAGAAAGAAATACACCAGAAACAAAAGAAAAGGGGGAGGTGCATGGGTTATGTCAGGACATAGGGTTTAGTTGGCCAATACAGTGGAGACCCGCGCGTTTGTGTGGGTTTGCAAACCCAATTGGCTGCAACATTACAGGTCTACAAACGCATGTGCATGTGTGAGACGGGGCAAGGAAGATGGGAAGCTGTGACGCTGCTGGCGTGGGTGCTGATTTTGCACGTGGAGGGGGAAAATGGTGCAAAAACAAACCGACACAAACACACAAACACACACACGTGCACGTGCACGTGCACACACACACACACACACGCACGCACGCACGCACACACACACACACACACACACACACACACACACACACAGAGAGAGAGAGAGAGAGAGAGAGAGAGAGAGAGAGAGAGAGAGAGAGAGAGAGAGAGAGAGAGAGAGAGAGAGAGAGAGAGAGAGACGTTTGTACCAGAAGATGCTTCAATGCTGATTGGGCACGTGGCAGGGAGCGCTGCTGATGGGCGTGGTGGTGAAGGTGGAAGCGGGGGACTTGGTGATGGTGAAGGAGGTGGAGGGCTGCACCCAGAGCTCCGAGAAGCATCCTTAGTGACCCAAATGCTGGACTTGTGCCAGATCCTCAAGGAGCACTCACACATGCTGAGAGGAGCAAGTGCAGGGGCGCGCGCACACCCATACAAGAACGCATACATACAATCATACAAGAACGAGTCCCAGGGAAACATCACCACTTATGCAGAATCTGGAGAGGGGAATGTGCAGGCGCGCGCACACCCACGCATACGTACAATCATAGAAGAATGCGCCCTGGAAAACATGACCACTTACGCAGAACCACGTGTGCACACGACTGCTTGGGCATACACTACGCCTGAGAGGGGTGGGAACAAAGGAAGGAAGAGAGGAGAGACTGCGAGAGGGGGGCATGGAAAAGCTAAGATGGAAAGGAAGGCAGTGCGACTGACAAGCCCGTTTGGAGACGGGCAACCACCTGCAGGTGAGGCCCTGAAAGGTGCAGATATTGGCGCTGTCGAATATGTATCTCTCGCATCCGATTGGTATGAGGACATTGTTTCGACCAAGTAGGCCAGCGCCCAGGCAGCCCGCCACAGGCCGGATCCCCGCCAGGGACTCCGCAGTGAGGAAGGGCCCGCTTCCGAAAGCATCAATCTTTGCAAGTCCCTGGGGATCGGGCTGCAGGGCCTCCAGGCCGTTGAAGCTGGACATGTTGAAGTTGTCCCGAAGGTATAGATAAGGAGTAGGGTAGACGCACGCTATGCTTGACAGGGACTTCAAGTCCTGAAAGGCTGTGCCCCGGATCTCCAAATGTGGATAACCGGAAGGAGTGTCTGCACTTCCCAGCTGCAGGATGTTTTGCAGCCCGGGCAAGGCAGTCAGTCTTGGGCGTCTTGAGGGAAAGTAACTGCCATAAACACATCTACCTGATTCGTCATAGCCAAAGCATTCGGTGACGTGCAATCCTGCTGCAGTGCGGAGGCTGGTCAAGAAGATTGGGGCAATGTCTATGGGAATGGGACCGGAGCTGCCGTATTCATGGTCGACAACGATAGAGAGTTCCCCTCCCAACGTTTGCAGCGAGCCCAAGCCTATATAAGTTAGCCACTTGTTAATGTCTGGCGGAACATAGGTCTCTGCGCTCCTGGACTCGTAATTGAAGATTATGATGTCAAGGAAGCCGCTGAAGTGAGTGCAATTGGCCCCAAACAAGTTGTTCGTGCACGGGCTGCCTATGGCATTGCCGTCGGGAAAAAGCTGTTGCAGATCCCGTCCCCCAAGTCGAAAATTTTAATCCCAGTGTACAGGGAGCATACTGCAGAACACAGAAAAAGTAGTTTATAAAACCCCAAACACACACACACACACACACACACACACACACACACACTCTCCCCCCCCCTCTCTCTCTCTCCCTCTCCCTCTCTCTCTCTCTAGAGATCTCTCTCTCTCTCTCTCTCTCTCTCTCTCTCTCTCTCTTTCTCTCTCTCTCTCACACACACACACACACACACACACATACACACAAAAACACACACACACACACACACACACACACACACACACACACACACACACACTTGCATGCACGCGCACGTACAGACACGCTTCACTTACTCACCCACCCACACACCCACACACACACACACACACACACACACACACACACACACACACACACACACACACACAAACACACTTGTATGCGCGCGCACGTACAGACATGCATGGTCATGCTACTTAAGCAGAGGACGGGTGAAATCTCAAAAGCACAAAGTTCAAAATAAGGTTCGAAGTGTGCACGGAAACATGAACTGGTGCTCATAAACTACTGCCTTAGTGTGAGGAGCCCGAATGATTACCAAGTAGCACTCAACCCTCATTTAACTGATGGGAAATTTACATATAGTGTGAAATTAGCTGGTGACAAGGTGACGGAAATCTGTCAGCCCCTAGAAGCCCTCATGGAAAATGCTAAGAATCCAGGTGGTTCCAAATTAATGCGGAACCCCTCAGGGAAGTGCAGGGATGTTAGATAGTGACGTGCTGCCACAGAACTCCTCATGGAAGTGCGACTTATTCAGATGGTGACGAGGTGACGCAGAAATCCTCCAGGAAGTGCGACGAGTTAGTTGAGGAAAAGGTGACACACAATCCCTCATAGAAGGCGTGCGCGGTAGTCAGATGGTGACAAGGTGACACAGACCTCCTCTAGGAGGAGCGACAAAGTCAGATGAGGAAATGGTGACGCAATACCCCTCAGCACCCGTAGCAAGTGCTGCTGGACATTGGACTCCTGTAATGATACCCGAAAGTCGGCCCCATTTCCCTTCGTTCAAATTGCTACTCCTTTCTCGACCCACAATTTACTAGAGAGCGCAAAGGAGGGAAGACCACTTTCATTGGACAGGGCAACGTCATGGCCATGTTGTACACCTGTTGTAGTGTACCTACTGGCACTGGGCTAGAAAGTGTCGACAAAGCTGTGCCCGCCAAAAAGCCGTAGGCAAGAGCTGCAAACCTGTCTGGGAGTCAGTGAAGTTTACGGGGCAGGATGCGGGTGGAGATGGGGGAGGCCTGGGCGGCGCCGGCGGCTTCAAAGGCGCTGGTGGCGGAGAAGGGGGCTTCTGCGGCTGCGGCGCGGGCGGTGGTCCCGGTGGGGGCGCTGGACTGCAGCCAGGCCACCCGCTTTCAAACTCCCACATGCTCGTCATTGTTGGGGGCAATGCAAGATCGCAAAGCAAGAGCAGGAGAGCAACAAGAAAAAGGAAGCAGGAAAAACATGGTCAGTAGTTAGAAAGAGGTTCTGGGAACACGAGGAGGAGTAGGCCGTGAGAACAGGAGCGCTAGGGCAACAAGTATGGAAGTGATTAGTGATCATACATGTGTGTGTGTGTGTGTGTGTGTGTGTGTGTGTGTACATCCATATATATATATATATAAATAAATAATACAATACACTACATATATGGCCGCCCGACGCTACTTTGCTTACACACATTTACCTCCTACTTGCCGTTCACACATTGCCTCCAGTATGCCTGCATACTCTGCCCCCTCCTTTGCATGTACACAAGTACGCGTACAGTACTGTCCTGACAGCACACTGTAGACTCACTTGTTTGACCAGCCACCCTGTGCTTGTGTGGTTCGCAGGTGTTGCAGGGTTTTAGTGTTTTAGGGTTAACCTTAAACCCTGTGGTCGAATCTCCACCCTTTGAGCTAGGATTCGTTCACTAAGGAAGACAAGAAATGTCTTTTTAAATGTTACACAAGCGAGTGTGGATGAGCATATGGTGAATGAAGAAAAGCCGTAGGAAGCGGGGGGTGGAGAGTTCCGAGTGCAGGAGGAAATTGCGTCTCAGGTTGTTGCTCCTTAACATTTACCGCTAATCTGTTCGCATACCGTATGCGGGGCACCCAGGCAAGTGCAAATGTTGTACGTGCTCAACCCCAAGATGGCACACAGGGAGCACGCATGTGATATTGGCTCCAAGAGTTACCACCCCAGTTCTTGGAAGCTGGCTTCGCAGCACCAAGAAGGTAAATCCATAGAAGCCTAGTACTAACTACGTAGTATACTAGCAGTTAGTAATCCATAGTAACTTAATAACTAGTAATCCATAAATAACATATCAAATAGCTAGTCATTGTAATAATCCATAGTAACATAGTAACCATAGTTAATAGCTAGTAAGCCATACTAACATAGTGGCCTGGCCTTACTGTGGGAGACATTGCAGGGGGTTTAAGAAGTAGGAGAAGTAGGGGATTGCACCTGCATTGCGCTGGAGGCATGTACGTGCAGATTTGGCTGCTGTCCCTCAAATAAACGTTGCAAGCTACTGGTATTCTAACATAACTGGTGACGTTGTTCGAGCAGCCCATCATGACTTTGATTGGTTCCAACGATGCAGCGGTCAAGAATGGTCCGCTGCCATCCGCTATGACGACAACGCCTAGAATTGAAGAGTTGGAGGATGAACTCAGCAAGGAGCCAAGTGCATCTGCTGAAGCAGGCGTCAGTGCGGCTGCCCTCTCAGCGATTGCTGCCAGTCGAGAGGAGATGTCAATTTGTTGTGCCTGAGGCTCACATGGGCCAGAAAATGGCTGGCCGGACTGCACATTTGGGGCACTGACCAGTTCGAGACCGGCAAAAGAAGACATGCTCGGGTTATGGAAGAGCAATATGGCCGTCGGAGGACATGTCAGGCCAGAAAAGCTGGTCATGTTGGTAAATGCTGTGTTAGTGACAGAAATAGTCGTGCCCAAGGTCCCCGCATTTAGCTGGTAAAGGCTTCGTAGGCCTGGCAAGGCCGTTAGCATGCGCTGGTCTGTTGTTTGTGCCAATGTCTCTGCAATTGATATGGAGTAGGCCTGGACAAGCCTTGAGAGGAAGACGGGAGCGATGGGCCTGGGGATGGGTATGGCAGAGCTGAATGTATGCTCTACGCGGATAGTCAAATCACTTTTGAGTATCTGCACTGAGGCCAGCCCAAGGTTTTGGAGCCATTTGTCCATGTTTTCTGAGTAGGCCTCTGCTGAAAGATTCCTGATGTTGTAGAAGTATAGAGAGAGGCGAGCGTTCAACATCCCACATGCTTGCTGGTACAGGGGTAGTGTGCAATTGCCCGTTGGCTGGTTATTCGAGCCATCGAGCATCGAAATGCAGGTTCCATCGCCTAGGTCTGCAACCCTGATATGCTCAAGGGCAGAACCACACACTGCGTACAAGGCATGGTGTGAGATCGGACTGCTTTAGATTGCAAATTAGCATGACACGCGGACAATCATAACAGAATATCAAGAACAGCTATAGCTATCTATCTATATCAGCTATCTAGCTATCTCCAGCTTCCTAGCTACTGGCACATGACAAGGACTTGTTCACATCAAGCATGAAGAATGAACTTCCGGAAAGTGTAGGAAGGAAAAGGGGGTCACGAGACCTGGACTCGCCGTGAACGTTTTTGGGCAGATTGCAGGGGGCGGTGGTGGTGGTGGTGGTGAAGGTGGGAGTGGGGGCTGCGGTGGTGAGGGAGGTAGTCGAGGAGGCGGTGGAGGGCTGCGCCAAGAACTCCGAGAAGTAGCCTTAGTGGGGAGTGAAAGAAGGGAACATTGCTTCTTTCAGCATAGGCCCACCGATGCTCGCGATCCTCAAGGAGCGCACACACATGCATACATACAAATATACAAGAACGAGCCAAAGGGAAACATGACCACTTATGCAGAATCTGCATGTGCAAGCGCGCGGACACCCACGCATACATACAATCATAGAAGAACGCGCCCTGGAAAACATGACCACTTATGCACAAACACGTGTGCACACGATTCAGACCCATGCATGGGCATGCACTATGCCTGAGAGGGGTGGTAACAAAGGAAGGAAGAGAGGAGAGACTGCGAGAGGGGGACATGGAAAAGCTGAGTTGGAAAGGAAGGCAGTGCGACTGACAAGGCCGTTTGGAGACGGGCACCCACCTGCAGGTGAGGCCCTGAAAGGTGCAGATATCGGCGCTGTTAAATATGTATCTCTCGCATCCTACTGGTATGAGGACGAAGTTTCGACCAGGTTGGCCAGCGCCCAGGCAGCCCGCCACAGGCCGGATCCCCGCCAGGGACTCCGGAGTGAGGAAGGGCCCACTTCCGAAAGCATTAACTTCGACTCGCCCCTGGGCACCCGGCTGCAGAGCCTCCAGGCCGCTGAAGCTGGTCATGTTTAAGTTGTTCTTGAATGATAGGTTGGGCCAAGGGGTAACGCAGGCTAGGCCCGACAGGGACCTCAAGTCTTGAAAAGCTGTGCCTTCTATCTGAACTTGGGGATATGTGGAATCAGTGTCAGTGAGCTGCTGGATGTTCTGGAGACCCGGCAGAGCTACAAGCCTTGGAGGCTTACCGGGGAGCGTCGTGCCATTGCATGGTGAAACAATGCATTCCGAGATAAATACTGACTTTGCTGCACGAAGGCTGGTCAGAAAGACGGGGGCAATGTCTACAGGAATGGGATGCTCTTGGTTGACGAAAACACTGAGGTCGCCTTCGAGGACAACCAGTGAGCCCAGGCCTATGTTGGTGAGCCATTTGTTGATGTCAGGTTGCACATAGGTCTCTGCCGTTCCTCTGGCGTAGTTTGCAAACTGTATGAAAAGGGTCCCACTGAATCGGGTGCAGTTGGTCCCGAACAGGTTGTATGTGCATGGGGTGTAGATGCCTGGCGAGTCGGGAAAATATGCGCTACAAAAGCTGGTACCGTCTCCTTCATCAACGATCTGAATCGAAATGTATTTGGAGCACACTGCACAACACAAAGAAAGTACAACCATAAACAAACACATGCTCCAATGCCCTTCCAACCCCCCTCACACACACACACACACACACACACACACACAGTGCACGCACGCACGCGCGCGCGCGCGCGCACACACACACACACACACACACACACACACACACACACACACACACACACACACACACACACACACAACCACAAGTCAAGCTCCACTTTGAAACCATGTTTCAGATCATTCATAAATTGTATTGAGGGACCTCCCTCACAGGTTTCGGGATGGAGGCAACGCTACCTTTGTCTTTCCGGAGGACGAGTGACCTCACTTAGCATGACCTTCCAATTAAAGTCTTAAATTCAGGACAAAGGTCGTGTCAAGGGTCACAGCCAACTGCAGCGCACGATTACAACAGATTGAGACAGTCCATATAGCCCTTTAATTTATGTTTGCATGCCCTTTTCATTTTCGGGTGGGGGGAGGGGGCTATATCTACTCTGTCCCGATCCACTATCAGCCTTTACCCTAGGCCTATAGCTAGCTAGTTGGGTGAAAGGGGATAAAGCAGGATGCCCGAGCCATATTGCAGACATTCCAATACATAGTGACATAAAGACAGGGTGCATGCGCGTCTCCTTGTCACACAACGAATCGCAGAACAAAATTTTCGAAATTTGAAATCCCGGCCAAAAATCATTTGTTCAACCAAAAGTTTTGAGGTGAGTGGCCAGGGCAACCTGGCTGGGAGTCAGTGAAGTTTACAGGGCAGGAAGCGGGGGGCGGCGGGGGTGCCCTGGGCGGCGCCGGCGGCTTCGGAGGCGCTGGTGGTGGCGAGGGGCGCTTCGGTGGCTGCGGTGCCGGCGGGGGTCCCGGTGGGGGTGCCGGACTACAGCCAGTCCACTCGCTTTTTTCCGTTCAGATGGGGTGTCAATGAAAATGCAAGGAGGCAAGCAAGGCTAAGACCATTCTAAATACGGTGATTTAGACACCAAAATCTGATTGTACAAGTAGCAGTGTTAGCATGAGAAGCGGAGAGCATGGGTAGCAAGCATGCAGGGACATTGAATTCTGAATACACACAACGCTGCTCGCCAGCGGCTTAGCTTGTATACTGATCAGTATACTCATGAGTTACTGGCATGCATACGCTCGATTTGGTATGGCAAACGGCGATGCACATGGTGCATTCCAGTGTTAATATTAATCCACCCAGCGGTGACAACATGATTAATGATTAAACCACATGATTAAGATTAATCCACCCAGTGGTGACCACATGATCAATGATTAAACCACATGATAAAGATTAATCCACCCAGCGGTGACCACATGATTAATGATTAAACCACATGATTAAGATTAATCCACCCAGCGGTGACCACATGATGTGTCTTGCAGGGGGAGGATTAATCCCAATATTGCAAGTGCAGTGTGATGTGTCTTTGCGTTCCACGGTTTGTTTGCTGAAGCTTCCTGCCGCGCAAGGTCATCCTTTGCACAATGCTATCCTGGAACCTGTTGTGTTTTAAATAGCAGGAGCCATTTCAGCTGAAGTCAGAACGCTTTGCCTCTTCAGCTGAAGTCTGCTTGTAGGCTTCTTGAGTGACCACGACCAGGTTTTGCTTTTGTTTGATCGGGCACAAATTAGAGGATCCAACAGCAACACCCTGAAAATGTGAGGTGGCGCACATAATTGAGCAACTGCAACCATCTTGCCACATTACTATTGTCAATTTTTGGGGGTGAGAGGGACTGCACGTGTTTGGGGAGGGGAGGGGACGGGGGGGGGGGGGGGAGAAAGTCTTAAGTGCACCTGCATTGTGACGGGGGCACGTATGTGCAGATTTGGCTGCTGTCGGTCAGGGATATGCCGCAGGCAACTGGTATGTCAACAATGCTGGTGACGTTGTTTGAGCAACCCATCATCACCTTGATTGGATCGAGGGATGCAGTGGTCAAGAAGGGTCCGCTATAAGGAGCTAGGAGCACAACCCCTACATCTGCAAAGTTCGCGCTGGCATTCATCAAATGGCTAATGGCAGCCGCAATAGAGGGCCGCAGCAAAGCATCCGTTTGAGAGTTTATGGCCAGCGGAGAAGGAATGTCCGTCTCCTGGGCTGGGGCCTCATACAGGCCGGAATATGGCTGGCTACGCTGGCGACTTGGGGCACTGACTGCTTCAAGTCCAGCAAAAGTGGCAAGGCGTGGGTTATCGATCAGGAAAATGGCCGCAGGAGGGCATGTTAACCCAGAGAAGGAGGTCATATTAGTAAATGCCGTATTTATAACAGTAATTGTGGTGCCAAGCGATCCGGCGAAAAGCTGGTAAAGGTTCCTCAGGCCGGGCAAAGCGGTCAACATCTGGTTTGTTTCGTGTACGCCCGAATCTTCGGTAATCCGCACGGAGGAGGCCTGGACGAGGCTGGTGAGGAAGACGGGCGCAATGGGCGTGGGAATTGGATATGCAACATTATTGAGGTGATGGTATACCCAAACCCGCAAGGAATTGTTTAGTATCTCCAATGAGGCCAGCCCAAGGTTTTGGAGCCATGTGTCCATGTTGGCTTCATAGACACCTGCTGATAAATTCTGTACATTGGTAAACTGCAAAGTAAGTGCAGCGTTCAGCAATCCACACGCTTGCGGGTACAAAGCGAAGGGCTCTGTGCAGTTCCCGTCTACGTACCTGGTCCCATTCCAGAATCTCACTGCGCAGCGTTTATTGCCAAGATCTTGGATGGTGATGGTCTGGGCACTGAAACCACAAGCTGCACACAAGCCACGACATCCAGGTCTGAGCCTCACTATGCTTAAGTTCCCAAAATAATGTACAAGACATTGGAAAACCATCGTTTAATGCATGACATGGAACATGGCACTTCTTCTGTAGCAAAGTAACAGAAAAGCTATCGTCAGTGACTGCGAGAAGTGGCATGGGGGATGGGAGGTTGGGGCACTAGACCTGGACTGGCAGTGAAGGTCTTTGGACAGACTGCAGGGGCGGGTGGTGCTGGTGGTGGGGAAAGCAGAAGGGGCGGGGAGGGGGGCGGAAAGGTGCTGGGTGGAGGGGAAGGAGGCAATATTGTCCTTGGAGGTGGCGGCGACTTCAATTCTACTGGCGGTGCAGGCCTCCTGCATAATTGCCAAGCGTTTTGAGATGCGTGAAGGCCATGTGCATGAAGGAAAGTGAGAAACTGCACCTTTTGGTCAGCGTGGAATAACTTGTCCACGAACCCAAATGGGGCGTCAGACAAGACTTCCAGTGGATGCTGTGGGAAAAAATTAAATAGCTTGCGTATGTGATCATTTCAATATCAATGGAAGGAAGGTTCAGCTCATCTTGCCAATTCCAAGGTGGACACATGTGAGGCTTACAACCCAACGCCACAACTTCAATGTCTCTTGCAAATTCATTTGACAGGCTGCATAAGAGCTAACTCAAGCACTACATCAAGCGTACATGATCTTCCAAAAGCTTACAACTTGGATGGCCTAGTTAGATTTGTAAAGGTCATGTCATGGTTATATTTTGCACAGTTGTTGGGCGAGATTTGCCTGATCGAGCTGTCAGTGGTACTTCAAACTTACAGAGCGGTGGAAGGCGTGCAGGATCCTAGCAGGGCACCAGGAACATAGACCTCGCCTTCGTTGCAACAGACCCGACAGTCAATTCCTTTCCAACTGCAAATGTAGAAACAAGACGGATCCACGCTATCGGGTACCACCGAAAATGTGTTGGGGCACTTGTCGAAGCTCTGAGAGCAGGTCTTTCCGCTCTGAAGAGCTCGGAGGATGGTACCGGCTCCCTCCAGATTGTCCAGGTCAACGTCAAAAGTCGCCATTACGGACCATGCAGCTGACATAAATACGCACATTAGCAGTCCCTGCCAATAAAATCTTCGTCAAATAATCAAGCAACAGTCTGTGGACCGCAATTTCGGTGCTGGCAATACTCTAACCTGCGAGACACGGCTCATACTGCTGATTTATTAAGATTTTCTACCAAGTGTATTATCGCTCGTATAATTATCGAAGGACGAAGCTGCACGTAAGCAAATCGTTCAGGTCCATTAGCTATTACTTTGGAGGATGAGGACCGCTTAAGACGACGGAAAGCTGCCGACACAGGCAAGTAACAAAGCTGTTTTATGTTGTCCGAAAGACGCAAATGCTGGACAATGGTGTGGTGAAAGGCATGTAAAATTTCCCTGCTGCCTTGAGAAGGCAGGCTGCCTTTTGCTTTCCTAGGTTGTAATTCCCAGCTTCCGACCTAGCTCCTGAAAAGTTCGGAATTGGGTTACCCGATTTGGATACCAGTCGTTAACGATGAGACTCTCGTCATCGACTCAAGCACCCCCAATTGGGCGAATCGCCGATTCGGAATCGTTAAACAGGCTCCTCACGTGGTCAACCGGGCATTAGCTGGGGATATTCCCCAGCCCTTGCGATCTTATTGGGCCAGCGTTCCCTCTCTTCACCCCTCTCTTGAAGCCCCATGGGGCAATCCGGCCCATTGCAGTGGGGCTCACCCTGCGCCGTCTGGTTTCCAAGATAGCTGTTGCAGCCGTCTTGCCCGCTGTCAGTATTTGCATCCCCACCAAGTTGGGGTTGGAGTCCACGGGGGTGCAGAAGGCCTGGTCCATGCCCTCAACCGCTTGGTGGCACACCAGCAAGATTCCCCTGATATCGTCGTTGTCAGCTTGGACTTCCAAAATGACACCAAGGGTGGTATTTGGATGACGGCACGTTCGTTGGTCCCGTGCCCGCAGCGCAGCAGGCTGTCCAATTGGTTGTTGATCGGGCCCCGGCATATGGCTTGAGCCTGAACCCCCACAAGTGCCGTGTGTGGTCGCCGCGCCAGAACCTTCAGCATTTGCATGGGTTCCCTTTGGGTTTCGTCTATGAAGCTCGTGCTGGCTTGATTGTGTTGGGGGCAGCGGTCACCGTGTCTGTCAGTCAGTATGTATACGCGGCTTCTGTGGCCCAGGCGCAATTGCGCTTGCAAGCTGATGCCGTGGCAGCCTCGCTCCAGCTTTTGTCGATTCTCCGACACCCCCAAGCCGAGCTTCCCCTGCTTCGAAGCTGCCTTGGGACCTGCAAGGTGGTTTTCACAGCTCGGACAATGCCGCCAGATGCAGCCGAGCAAGCTTTGGTGACCTTCGATATGCTCCAATTCCAGTTTCTCTGTGCAGGACCACGTGTGGTACCCCAGAAGGGGGTCCCGATCCCTTATTTGCGGCCCATATGGCAAAACATATCATGCATATATGGATGGAATTGGCCATTATATAATGGAACTATGGTAAAACAATTATGAAAACACAAATATAATGGAATTGGCCATTATATAATGGCCAATTCCATTATTAAAAATGCATAATGCCAATTACTTAATCTAGGCCAGTGTAGGGAGTGTATACACATGTAGGGAGTGAAAAGGGGGGGGGGGGCGTGTGGGGAGTGCAGGGGGGGTCCCGGGAGTGTGGGGAGTGTGGGGGGGGGGGGGCGTGTAAGAGGGCATCCACATTTGTGCTCGTACGTGTGATTGCGGCGCTCGCAGTAGAGAAAACGAATACCGCGCGAATATTTCTTCGAGCAGCAATTCAGCATGCTCGGAGTTGCGGGAGCGTACATGCAGATGCCCTCTAAAGGTGCAGCATTGAGGAGCGCTCCGGTATTCGTTAGCTAGCTTCCTTGGAGGCAACATAGCAGTAGAACCAAGTACTGAGCAAAGCAGGAACCCATGGATTCCATGGATGCGCATGGGATGCATGAGCACGTGGTTTGGCAATCCGTCTGGATGCCAAAGCCTGTGAGTCACGTGACTGTGCACATGGACTGGGATTCGTGGATCAGTATGATGCAAGCAAGCATGCATGATAGGCGGGACCTTTTAGATAGACTGGGAAAAATACATTATTCTTAAATGTGGAGTAGAGCGAACAAAGAGTTTTCGAAGATTTAAATCACGCAAGATGTCAACACGTGATTTGCAGTTCTACCAGCAAGCTTGGATGGTGGCATGATCACGATCTCAGTGATGTGCTTGTAGTTGCAAGGTCATCAAGGACAAGGTCTGGGCAGGTCTGGACAAGGCCATCAAGGGCAAGGTTAACCTGAAACGTTTCAGTGATGTGTTGGTACTTGCAAGGTCATCAAGATCTTTAATTCCGTACGGTTGTAATTGAATTCTTCCAATATCCGTACGGTTGTATTTGAAGTCTTCTCTAGTAATCCACAAAGCTTTAGCACGCTGAAAAGCTAGTTTCGTGTGCGCGTCCCTTCTGCTTCCCTGCGCGTGCTGAAGTTGAGCACGTAAGGCATGTAACAACAGGTGCCCTTCTTCCCAGGTGGTTACTTCTGGGAAGAAGTAAGCACCTACTCATGACAAATTCCCAGCTGGTTACATTCACGAACTCATGGCAACACTAGCTCGGTCTCTTCAAGCGTTTGAAGTCTCAAAACAAGCAAGAGAAACAATGAAGGATCAATGTGAGCAGTCTCAATTCAGCGCCTTAAGCTTACGCGAACTACAAATTCTTTCACATACATGTATCGCCTACGTGGCACTAAATGTACATGTTGACATATTTAGATGCATCATATGATACATGTGGTGTCAACATCAATTGATTATATGATCATGCCGGTCTTGGTTCTAGCTGGCTAATAGCAATGAAGGAGCATTGCGAGCAGTTTGAACAATAGGCTCAAGCTCCTCAAGCGAGTGCAAACATCCTTTCGCATACATATGTGCATGCATTCCCTACATGGCACCCAATGATTGACATTTACTGTGCATAATCCTTGTGGTGTCTACCTCACTTCAAGAGACGATCATGCCGGCTGTATTTAGCTAGTAATAGCACAGGAACTTACCTCATCACAACCATGATGCCAGCTGAATCACCTAGCTCGGCCTGACTCCTGTGGCATTTATTACCTTGAATTAAGTAGTACTGCAATATATAATGCAATGGAGCACACTCAAATCAGCCCTTCCTACGATATGAGTGCCACCTGTGACACCTAACGCCAAAATTTTCTTGGTATCAATCAATTCGGGCACACATTGCCTAGTACCAAGTTTACCGAATACTGAAGATATATGGATCCCTAGAAAACACAAGAAACTACAAATTATTAATCAACCAATTAGTAACCGTGTACTTGCGTCAGTTTTTGTCAATAGCTTCTATAGCAGGATGATATCAACCGGTTCATGGCCCACCATTGGCGTCCAAACGGCCATGAGGGGACATGTGAAGGCTAGCTAGTACTATAGCAAGAAACGAAGGTCCTCTTTAAACATTGCACAAATTTGTACACTGAATTCTATTCTGGAGCATCTGCAGATTAGCTTCATCAAAAAGTCGCTGACGATGTATGCTTACTTTGCTTCCGCCATGATATGCAGAGGCGCATAGCACACACTGACAAGTGTAGGCACACACTACCAAAACTAGGCGAACATCAACGCTAACGTCGCTTGTGTTTTGTCACAAATTTGTCTTTAAAGAGCCAAGCACAACTTCAGCTACGCCTACAGGATTCAAGGATAGGACCCACGTGCACGGATTTCCGGAAAGCAGTAGCGTTACTGGCAGTGACTTACTGCACAGTTCACTGCACACTACGGGCAGACAGGGGCACGGTGTGATTTCAGAGAAATGTTGTCACCACGCCAATAACCTGATCCAGGTGTCTGCAATCTGCAAGGAGACCAACATTACTCATTACTCATACTCATTTCTGACTCTGAGCACACTCTTTCAAGCCCAGGTACTGCGCGTCTTACAGCCGTTGTGCGGCTTCAAGAAAGACTTCACCTTCCATTACAATTGGCCATCTTTCTTTCCGCTTGCCCCTGTCGCCTTCCAATTCTTATCGACGACCCGCCACCACTTGCCATCTAAGTCTGTTGGTAAAATGCCTTGGCATGGAGTGAGTGACGGTCAGGCGCACGCATGTCTGCTACTGTGACGCGATCTAGAAGATCTTCGAGGGATGGACAACTTCCCAGCCGTCAATTATTACCAGCCAACAACGTTAACATAGCAAGAGGTTGTGCTAGGTTAAGTAGATTTCTGGACACCTGGCAAACACCCATGTGGGAGTTAAAATGGCTCCAAACAACTCTGCAACAACGTCCTCCTCAGTCTAGCCTAGCTTCATGGGATAAACATAGCTGTTAGCCATATTTGTTCGTTGGGCCTGCGATAATTTGTCAGTGGCCCGTATTCTGAGTAGGAGATGACCATTAACTAATCCGGCCGGGGGCCTGCAAGGAGTGGCAAACTTCCCGAATAGTAACACATCGTATACTGCACACAGACCCGACTCAGGGTCTCAGAGTCATCAGTGCCGACCCAATTCACGGTCCCTGGGTACAGCGACATATGTGTTGAAGAAGACCATATAGTCTTCTTCAGAGAGCGACTTTTGAGCCCACGGCACAGCCTCCTCGGTCTTCTTCTAGTTGCCTCACTTAACCAAATTTTACAAGATCGTTTGTGAGGATGGTGGGAATCCTACTTCTTCGCAAGAAATGGATGACACGCGTATCATTCGCCGTACAGTGGATACAAATAATCTGCTTGGATTCCGCAGAAGAAGCTAGCTAGTCTATTTGATTGTATACAATTTGTTGCAAGTATTGGTGCTTAAACCGTTTGTGTCTAAACCAGGCAAGGCACAATGATAGCAGCATCTTCAGGGGTCAGTAGCAGGATCAACACGTACGTGGATTCAGCCTCCCTACCGAGAGCATGTAAAAACCGCCTCGGGAATCCATACTTCTGTATGCTTTCATAACCTACGATGGCACCTATGATTTGTACCGTCTTTTTCGAAAAGCTCCTGGTCGAAGCTTGTGCCTTCTTGGAACATGGACCTACCATGTCAACCAATGTACTTCAATCGCGATGTATATTTCACATCATGCACATCTATATGACAATCACGTGATCTTCAAAAGTTCAGGGACTCAAAGCATCTCGAACCATGCATCAAGCTCTCCTTCACATATCCATGGTCAAACTGCTTATACATAGTATAGTGCCCTTCAATGTACATCCACTTAATCAACCTTACTTTCACAAACATAGTTAGTGCATCGGATACTTCCCCTGTCGCCACAAAGCCTCGTCATGACCACTTATTTGTGATCAGAAAAATCGAGCCCACAGACCACAGTTCTTTTGTTTCAAATACCAGAGACGGGCGCACTGAATATCAGTGTAATCCCTACTCTCCGGGCTGCTGGCTGTGCTGTTGTATCTTCCTGGCCACGTTATGGGCTTGCACTGTCACCACCACAGACATTATTCTTAGCCATAAACAGGAGTCTACTCAAGTGTGCACAGGAGTGTATGCAAGCCCTATTGGGCATAGTGTGGACAGGCATACGAACATGCATGTTGGTGTCTCTATGATTTACTAAATCCGCTCGTGAGGTTCATAGTGAGAAGCCCTGCCAGCATGCATAAATACGCACAGTACAAGATATGCAGGAAGGCATGCTGTGGCACTGGTAGTGGAAATGACAAGAATGCTAACTGTGTGTTAGTTGGTCCAATCAGGGACCCAACTAGGTCCACGGACTCCCCATCCCAGGTGCGGGCCTCAAGGACAGTGGAAAAGGGGGAGGGAGTGAGGGGGGCTCCGGAAGTTGATCAGGGGGGCTCCGGAAGTTGATCACAAAAATGTCAAGATAACACTGTAAATTCCCGTTGTAGATGTTCTGGCAGTGGACTTCCACCTGTAGGCCTACCTCCAATGACTTTCACTTCAAGAACACCTTAGTCGTGTTTGAACACACACACACACACACACACACACACACACACACACACACACACACACACACACACTCGCACGCACACACACACACACACGCACGCACACACACACACACACACACACACACACACACACGCACGCACGCATACACATACACACACGCACACGCACGCACGCACGCACGCGCATGTGCACAAGCACACACACACACACACACACACACACACGCACACACACACACACACACACACACACACACACACACACACACACACACACACACGCACACACACACACACACACGCACGCACATATCTAAGGTGTTCCTGTGACCACCCACCGTAAACTGTTGGGCATACCTGCAAGGAAGCTTCGTGCCGGTGAAGCTGCAAACCTGTGCGCCCGTCGTGAGAGTCTGGTTGCAACCAACAGGAATTTCTAGTGTCATGTGACTGGCGCCTGCTTCGCACCCGATGACCGCTTTCAAGGTGGCCAGCGACTCCACAGACGTGAAGGGGCCGCTTCCTGGCGCCACTACAGAGAAACCTTCTTTTGATGGGGCTGCTAACCGATTCAGACCCTTGAATGAAGCCAGGTACAGATTCCGGAATGCACCAATGCCGTCAGGAGGGCACTTTAAACCCCCGAACGAGGTGAGGTCTGGGAATGCAGTGCTCTCAAAGACCAGCTCGTTTAGGCCTTGGGTGGTGAGACTCGAATACGGCGAATAAATCTGGTGCAGTGTCCTCAGTCCCGGCAAGCCCGCAAGGATTGGCTGATGGGGTGGCTGCCGAGGGAATTCCTTGCAATCTTCGCATTCGCGGATGGTAACGGTGCCGGATTGGCGCAGATTCGCTAAAAATTGGGGCCGGATGGCTCCATTGGCAGTTCTGATCCGGCTGACATAGATACTGAGCTCCCCAAAGATAACTTCAATATCGCCGAGGCCCAACCTCGACAGATACTGGTCCACGTTGGCAGTGAAGGGAAGGCTGGCGTTGCCCTGCTCCAGGTAGATGGTGAGGCTGGCGTTCAAAGCTCCACACGCCCTGGTAAACAGCGGGGCGTCGCAGGAGCTGAAAATGGGGGTTGCGGAGAGGTACACCGCCGCGCAAGTTCCGTTCCCATAGTCTGTCAGAATCACGGTGTCTGTCGTGTTTGCGCCACAAACTGCACTCGGAGGCTCAAGTCAGCCAGCAGCCGTCCATGTAAGCAATAATGGGTTGCAAGGACACATGTCCTGGTGGCCATGAATGGGGCTCCTCGTCATGTACAAAACCACCCGTTTGACAAGTGATGTTGTGGTGTGTTGAGTTGCATCGTTGAGAACTGTAGACTGCTGCCGCTTAAGGATATTACCATATGGAAGTCATCAATCCTTACCCCATTACACTGGGAATTCCCGCGAAATCACATTTCAGCCCGAAATCTGCCACGACTGGTCTGAGTTCCAAAAGACACACTTCCGGAGGGTTTCAAGTCTTAGAGTGTGGGGCGCACCTGTGCCTGGGTTCATGCTTGATCCGCACGTTGCAGGAGGTGAGTGACGCTTCTGTGGCATGAGGGTTCCGTGCTGGCTTTGAGGAAGCGCAGGTGGAGTCCCTTGGCTTGTGCTGCATGGAGGGCACACAGGCACCCCAGTTGAACAAGCGCGCGTCTTGGACCATGTTGCTTTCAAACAAGGCGTGTCGGGCATGCAAAGAGCCGAGTTTCCAAAGAGATGCGATGTATGACAAAATAGTGAAGCTTGTCCTAACCGCAAAGCACGTATCCACATGGGATTTGCACGTTTGTCTGGTCTGGGAGGCAGTGACACAAGGCGTTGATGTCTGCTGTCGTCCATGGTGGTTGCACAGCAGACAGCGAGCAGTTCTGAACCCTTTGCAGATCATGCATCGATGGCTATACAACCGTTATAGCCAAAACGATTTAGTCTGATCTTGCAGAACTTTGAAGCTTTTACTGTAATAACCATTGGGTTGTCATATTCCTCTACAAGGGACCACCACACAACGCTCGCCGATGGTGAGGTGGGGTGGATGAGTACATGAACGTCTTCCCTATATGGTTTTGGGTGAATGGATCAATGTGCCTACTGCGGGGAAGTCCTACCTGGGCCTTCTCATCCCCCCCCCCCCCTTTCTGCCCCACCTACTCTCTGAAAGCCGCTCATCCCCCCCCCCTCTCTGCCCCACCTACTCTCTGAAATGCTCTTTTCTCCCCCTCCCCCTCCCCCCCCCTTCACAGATGCGCACACACACACACACACACACACACACACACACACACACACACACACACACACACACACACACACACACACACACACGAACCCCGCTGCTCTCCCTCTCTTCCACACCCACACCCATGCTCTTCACCCACAACAGTAAGGCACATTTTGGTGCGAAAGAGACGGGCATAGCTACGAGGGGAGTGCACACCTGCAAGGCGATTCCCCCTGAAATGTGCAGACGTCTGCCCAGGAGGTGATGGCATCGCAGCCTGTAGGAATGAAGACACCTCCACTGATATTCAACCCGGACAGGCAGCCCGCCATGGACCTCAGAGCTGCCACTGAGGCAGCCGTACTAAAATGCCCGCTGCCATAAGCATAAAGGAAAGATCCATTGACTGGTTGCACAGCGTCCAGACCGTCAAAAGTTGGCAGTGCGTCGTTGCGCCAGATATAAAATCCAGTCTGTTGGCAGGCCAGACCCGAGAAGGACAAAAGATCCTGGAATCCAGTGCCCGCAAGGATCAGGCTCGAATCACTTCTAGGACTCGGACCAGTACTCGGATCGGTAGTAACGTTTTTGGTCAGCTGAACGACTTGCTTGAAACCGGGCAAAGCGATCAGCGCTGATCCGCCGAGCGGAGGATCGTACAAGTCTTTGTAGCAATTCTCGCATTCGTACACACGGATGTCACTTGCTTGTTCCATTTGCGACAGGAAGTCTGGAGAAATCTGCCTGGGGATTGGGTTAGTGAAGTGGTTTATAGTGATCTGAAGGGATCCGACCAAGACTCTGATGGATCCCAAGCCGATGTTGGCTAGCCATGTTGAAATGGCCGGGGGAACATAGTCCTGCGCTGTCATGCCGGCTTGGTTGTTTATTTCGATCCTGATGGCACCAACAAATGTTCCGCAGGAACTGTTGAAGAAAGGTCTGTCGCAGTTGACAGCTGTTTCGAAATCTGTTGAGTTTAAAGCGTAGCAGGTGCTTGAGCCGTCACCGCGGTCTGTAATCTGGACTTCACCATACTGTGTACAAACTGCACAAAGCACACAAAAAAGTGTATATCAGCACTTGTGCCGTACCTTAGGAAGTACCTTCACCGTACCTTTGTAAATACCGTTCCAGATGTGGTCTTGTTCATTCAAATCAACGTGAAAGGGATGAACGCAGAGAAACGATCTCATCGGTTTACATCACAATACAGGATGATGCGAGCATTTCCACAAACATCATCCAGGCACAAGTAAGGCCAATGTAGCCATGGCATTGATCCCAAATAGCTTCCCCAGATATTTTGTTTCCCAAGCCCCAGGAGATAATTCCCAGGAAACAAGCCCCGGGAAAGCGTCTGCGGGTCGCACATTCGTACGCCTGGTACACGCACTGCGGCAGGGGCCGCCCAGCATCATCATGCTAAAACGACCAGCTGGTTCAGCACCAGCATTGCACTTTTGTTGGCTCACGCATTGCTGCGGGCCTGAGGGGTTTACCACGCCTCATCATAACTCATGGAGAAGGTGAAGGGTCTGCTAGCATCCATTATGATGATGTGGACTCCCCAAGGGAGTCGAAGGAAGAACACCAGCAAAAAACAGCAGAGCAATGTTGCAGCAAGTTGTAAGGAAAAAGAGCTGAGCGGCACAGTACAGTACAGCACCAGCAGTATCTATGGACCTGGCTCTGCGAGCAGTCGTGAGTAAGAGCAGACACGTGTGTGTGTGTGTGTGTGTGTGTGTGTGTGTGCGCGCGCATACGGGAGAAGTGGGAGGAAGGAGGTGCATGCGTGGGTGTACAGGCTTAGGAAGCATCGGTCGGGGGGGGCGGGGGGGGGGGGGCATATTCGGGGTGCAAAAACAGCAGACAAAGGACTTCGTACCTGGATCTGCTTGAATGTTGACTGGGCAGGCAGCAGGGGGCGGTGCTGCTGGGCGTGGTGGTGGGGAAGGTGGTGAAGGTGGAAGCGGGGGCCGCGGCGGTAGTGGAGGTGGTGAGGGAGGTGGATGGGGGGGCCGCTGTCGTGAAGGTGGTCGTGGGGGTGGCGGTGGTGAAGGGCTGCACCAGGAGCTCTATGAGTCAGCCTTGGCAGCCCCAGAAGAAGAGGAAGAAGAAGAAGAAGAAGAAGAGGAAGAAGAAGAAGAAGAAGAAGAAGAAGAAGAAAAGCAGGAGGAACAAGCCTTCAATGACGCTGCTTGGAGAACAACTCTGGTGCCTCAGATGGAAAACGAACACCCCCCAGGACGCTTGGTGGATGGGGTCAAGGCTTACTTGTGAATGGAGTGTGAGTCACATTGTGATGGGTGAAGAGAGTGGGACGGATGAGTCATGCATGCAGCAGGAGCCGACCTCCCAGACTGAGGCTTCAAGACCCCAGTCCATTTCGCCCTGTTCTGCATTGTTGATCGAGCACTCACTCTCTCCTCAACAGTGCAGCCACAAGCCATGGTTATAGCCAAGGGGCCAAAATGCTGGGAGACTTGGGGTGGGAGTTTAGGGCTCTCGCCCCCATCTTCCTTTTCCTAGGTAATGCGATGCAGGGGACGGGCTAGCGCGCGAGGGGGAAAGCAATACCCGCATGGCGAATCCCCCTGAAATGTGCAAACGTCTGCACAGGAGGACATGCCACTGCAGCCTGTGGGGATGTGGACTAGTCCGCTTATATCACACTCATCTCTCTCTCTCTCTCTCTCTCTCTCTCTCTCTCTCTCTCTCTCTCTCTCTCTCTCTCCCCCCTCTCCCTCCTTTGGCCTCTCTTCCACCCCCAATCTCTTCACCCACAACAGTAAGCCACATTTAGGGTGAGAAAGAGGCGGGCATGGACAAGAGGGGAGCGCACACCCGCAAGTCGGACCTCCCCTATACGAGCAGACGTCTGCCCACGTGGTCATGAAAGCCCCGCAGCCTGTGGGGATGGTGACGAATCCGCTGAGATCCAACCCGGAAAGGCAGCCCGCCATGGACCTCAGAGCTGCCACTGAGGCAACCGAGCCGAAAGGCCCGCTGCCATAAGCATAAAGAGAAGAACCATTGACTGGTTGCACAGCATCTAGACCATCGAATGTTTGCAATGCGTAGTTATATGCAATATAGAAATCGCTTCGTTGGCAGGCCAGACCCCAGAAGGACAAAAGATCCTGGAATGCAGTGCCTGAAAGCTCGAAGCTCCTGTAACCGGGTTGGTCCTCAGTCAGCTGGACGACTTGCTTGAAGCCGGGCAAAGCAGTGAGGGTTGAGGGAGCATTGGTTGGAGGAGCAGAATAATCGGAGCAATCTTCGCATTCGTAAACAGCGATGCTTTTTGCTTGTTCCAGCTGCGACAAGAACTCCGGTGCAATGGGCCTTGGGATTGGGTAAGGGGTGTGGTCCACAAACATTTGGAATGCTTTTCCAAGCACTCTGATGGAACCCAAGCCAATGTTGGCCAGCCATGTTCCGATGGCCGGGGGAACATAGTCCTCTGCCAGCAGGCCAAGATCGTTACTTATGACAATATAAATGCGTCCATCAAATGTCCCGCAGGGGCTCTGGAAGAAACTTGTGCTGCAGTTTGGAGAAGATACAAGGAGATTTGGACCGTCGAAGCCCTCGCACAGGCTTGAGCCGTCACCAAAGTCCAGGATCTTGACCAGGGTGTACCCTGTACAAACTGCACAGACCACAAGCACGTACTGAAGTCTGTACAAAACTGTAGAAACCACACAAGCAGGTACTAAAGACTGTACAAAGTGCAAAAGCCAAAAGCACGTACTAAAGACTCTACAAAGTGCACAAACCACAAGCACGTACAAAAAGCCAATTGCATCTTCGTTGCTTGCGCTAAAGGGATGGTGCTACCGGCAGAAGCACAGACAACAGGATACGGCTTCATAAGCAAAGTTGTCTCCAACCTCTAGCAAACACTTTGAAGGTCCAATGGTCGCATTCTTGGACAACCCCCTTGTGGCGGCCCCAATATAGTATCAAGGATGTTGTAGCATCCGTCATGATTACTCAACTCCGCTCCAGACCTGTGAAGGGTCAACGTGAGCAGAGACGGGTAGAGCCCGTCAGGAACAGTGAAGTCCCCGTATTGTTTGAACGAAGAACTTCAGAACAGATTTAACTCCTTAAACCCTAAGAACCCTAAACCCTAAATGTGTAAAATCCATTACGGTTGATAGTATAGTCCGCTCCAGAGTATTAAATGGATGAACGCTAGCACAGACGCATAGAATCCGTTATGATCGGTGAAATCCGCTCCAGAGTATTTAAAGGCGGAATGTCGGCACAAATGACAACATTGCAGTGGGTCATCACACCAAAGGGCTTAGGCCGCCTAGTAGAGCATACATGTGCACTGCCAGCCCTTTGTGAAACATTGCGTGTGCATGCATTTTATCGATGCTGCGGATGGGCATATGTGTGCGTGTTGCAAGGGGTGGGGGTCGTCAGGCCTAAAGAACGGCAGTTCATACCTGGATCTGCTTCGATAGTGACAGGGCAGGCGGCAGGGGGCGGTGCTGGCGGGCGAGGTGGCGGGGAGGGTGGTGGAGGTGGGCGCGGGGGCTGTGGCGGTGGTGAGGGAGGTGAAGGTGGAAACGGGGGCCATGGTGGTGGGGAAGGTGGTGATAAAGGTGGCGGGCTGTACCAGCAGTTCCGCGAACCAGCATTAGTTGCCGCTTTGTCTAAGCTTGCAGGAGTGACGGCAGGGAACCCGCAAGCACATGCAGACATGTGCAGGTACGTACTGATATACAGGTGCCCGCTTGCGCAAACAACCACAACATGGACACGAACGCATTCACACCCACACACAGACACGCACACATTCACACAGACCCGAATGCATGTTCAATTCACATTCACTGCCAAACACATATGCAAACACATGTCCCTAAACAAAAAACAATTGGGTCAGACATGTGCGAAGCGACTTCTGCTTTTCTCGGGGAGGTGTCTTGGGTGTGAAAATGTGTGTATTTTGGCGAGTATGTCTGACTGATGAAGCGCGCAGGCGCGTATGTGTGTGTGTGTGTGTGTGTGTGTGTGCGCGCGCGCGATATACAGGGAGAACGGGAGATACAGTGTGAAGGAGAAGAGACAGAAAAGTGGTGAGACAGCGGAAAGTGGAAGCAGCTTCAGAAAGACTGGAAGGAGCATATGCCCTTGTGGGTGTTTTTTTTTTTTTTGGGGGGGGGGGGGCAGGCATTTGAAGGATTGGTGGGTGGAGACACCCGGGGGTTGGGGTAACGAGCCTACCCTACATCAAAAGGGCCAAGGGATATTGTAGGGAAGGAGGTTTTGTTTTTTTAAAGCTTTTAGACAGCTCGAGCTGATACAAAGCAGGATACAAGGCGGGAGGGAGCAAGGTACAGGGGAGAGGCCAAACGGATCCGGAG
>KV908377.1:200000-210000 GCA_002005505.1 Botryococcus braunii
GACTTGGATCAAGCCCCGGGAAATAAGCCAGGAGAAAGCGTCTGCGGGTGGCACATTCGTACCCCTGGGACACGCACTGCGGCAGGGGCCGCCCAGCAGCATCATAGGAAAACGACCAGCTGGTTCAGCACCATCATTGCACTTCTGTTGGCTCACGCATTGCTGCGGGCCTGGGGGTTTCACCAAGCCTCATCATAACGCGGTGTAAAAGTGAAGATTCTGCCAGCATCCATTCGAATCAAGTGAACTCCACAAGGGAGTCGAAGGAAGAGCACCAGCAAAGCAATGCTGCAGGGGTTTGTTAGAACAAAGAGCTTAGCAGCACAGTACAGTCCAGCGCCAGCAGTAACTATGGACTTTGCTCTGCGAGCAGTTATGTGCAAAAGCAGACGTGTGTGTATGTGTGTGTGTGTGTAAGCGCGCGCGCACGTGTGTGTGTGTGTGTGTGTGTGTGTGTGTGTGTGAGTTTGTGTGTGTGTGTGTGTGTGTGTGTGTGTGTGCACGCGCGCACGGGAGAAGCGGGAGGAAGGAGGTCATGAGTGGGTGTACCAGTTCAGGAAGCCTGGGGGGGGGGGGATGGTCAGAGTGCAAGAACAGCAGACAAAGGACTTCGTACCTGGATTTGCTTCAATACTGACTGGGCAGGCGGCAGGGGGCGGTGCTTGTGGGCGTGGTGGCGGGGAAGGCGGACGCGGGGGCGGTGGTGCTGGAGGAGGTGGCGGAAGAGGTGACGGAGGTGGCGGGCTGTACCAGCAGTTCCGCGAACCAGCATTAGTTGCCGCTTGTCCAAGCTTGTAGGAGTGACGGCAGGGAACCCGCAAGCACGTGCAGGCATGTGCAAGTGCCCTCTTATGTGCAAACAAACACAATAACACGAACATGAACACGCACACGAACACAAACACACACACACACCTGCGCATGTTCACTTCGCATTCACTGCCAAACAGACATGCAAACAAATGTCCCTGAACACACAAAATGCGGCTTAAGACAGGCCGCCCCCCCCCCCCCCGTTTTCTCCCCTGGCTTGTGCTCCAGTGGGAGAGGACGAGTAATAGGCCACCAATCTTTCTGCAGTTCCTTCCCCTCCCCGCTGTCTCCCCACTTCAATCTCTCTGCTCCTGCCCACTGTATCTTCCGTTCGCTCAGTATATCACTCGCCCACATGCCCGTCCACACACACACACACACACACACACACACACACACACACACACACACACACGACCGTGCGAACTTCCTCAGTCAGACGTAATAGCAGAAATACACACATTCTCACACCCACACACCTCCTCGAGAAACACAGAATTCAATTTCCAGGGGGAATGCGCACCTGCAAGCCGCTTCTCCCTGGTATGTGCAGATGTCTGCCCAGGAATTGATACTGCTGCAGCCTGTGGGGACGTTGACCTGTCCAGTGAGGTCTAACCCGGAAAGGCAGCCCGCCATGGACCTCAGAGCTGCCACTGAGGCAGCCGTACTGAAAGGACCGTTGCCCCCAGCAAGAAGAAAAGATCCATTGACTGGTTGCACAGCATCCAGACCGTCAAAAGTCCGCAGTGCGTAATTGCCAAAGATGTAAAATCCAGTCTGTCGGCAAGCTAGACCCGAGAAGGACAAAAGCTCCTGGAATCCAGTGCCTGTCAGGGTCAGGCTCGGAATGTTTTTGTTGCTTAGGCTCAGCTGGACGACTTGCTTGAAGCCGGGCAAAGCGATCAGCGCCGATGGCGAGCTGACCGGAGGACCGTAGTAGTCTGTGCTGCAATCCTCGCATTCAAACACAGAGATGTCACTTGCTTGTTCCAGTTGTGACAGGAAGTCTGGAGAAATCGGCCTGGGGATTGGATAAGGGGAGTGGTCTATAACTATGTCAAGGTATCCGACCAAGACTCTGATGGAACCCAAGCCGATGTTGGCTAGCCATGTTGCAATGGCTGGGGGAACGTAGTCCTCCGCCGTCAGGCCGGCTTGATTTGTGATGTATATCCTGATGGCACCACCAAATGTCCCGCAGGAACTGCCGAAGAAAGGTCTGCTGCAGTTCACAGTAGCTTGGGCTGGAGTTAGTGAGCTGTAAGCGGAGCAGAAGCTTGAGCCGTTACCGAAGTCCTGGATCAGGACTAGGTCATACTCTGTACAAACTGCAGAAAGCACACAAAATGTTTTCATCAGCACTTTTACTGTTCCTCTATAAAACACCTTACCGTGCCTTTGCAAAGACCGTTCTACATGTAGTGTCGTTAAGTTTCCATTAAATAGATGAAAGCAGAGAGACAATTGGGTTGGTTGACATGATACATCACAAAGACAGGATGCTGCCAGCATATCCACAGACATCAGCATCCTGGCACAGGTAAGGCCAATGTAGCAGCATAGAGACGTTGATCCCACAAAACCCTCCCTTGATCCCACAAAACTCTCCGCAGATATCTTGTTTGCTGAGACTTGGATCAAGCCCCAGGAAGCAAGCCCCGGGAAAGCGTCTGCGGGTGGCATATTCGTACACCTGGACACACACCGCGGCAGGGGCTGCCCAGTAGCATCATAGGAAAACGACCAGCTGGTTCAGCACCATCATTGCACTTCTGTTGGCTCACGCATTGCTGCGGGCCTGGGGGTTTCACCAAGCCTCATCATAACGCGGGGTAAAAGTGAAGATTCTGCCAGCATCCATTCGAATCAAGTGAACTCCACAAGGGAGTCCAAGGAAGAACACCAGCAAAGCAATGCTGCAGGGGTTTGTTAGAACAAAGAGCTTAGCAGCACAGTACAGTCCAGCGCCAGCAGTAACTAAGGACTTTGCTCTGCGAGCAGTTATGTGCAAGAGCAGACGTGTGTATGTGTGTGTGTGTGTGTGTGTGTGTGTGTGTGTGTGTGTGTGTTTGTGTGTGTGTGTGTGCACGCGCGCACGGGAGAAGCGGGAGGAAGGAGGTCATGAGTGGGTGTACCAGTTCAGGAAGCCTGGGAGGGGGGGGGGGATGGTCAGAGTGCAAGAACAGCAGACAAAGGACTTCGTACCTGGATTTGCTTCAATACTGACTGGGCAGGCGGCAGGGGGCGGTGCTGGTGGGCGTGGTGGCGGGGAAGGCGGACGCGGGGGCGGTGGTGCTGGAGGAGGTGGTGGAGAAGGTGATGGAGGTGGCGGGCTGTACCAGCAGTTCCGCAAACCAGCATTAGTTGCCGCTTGTCTAAGCTTGTAGGAGTGACGGCAGGGAACCCGCAAGCACGTGCAGACATGTGCAGGTGCCCGCTTATGTGCAAACAAACACATTAACACGAACATGAACACGCACACACACACACACACACACACACACACACACACACACACACACACACACACACCTGCGCATGTTCACTTCGCATTCGCTGCCAAACAGACATGCAAACAAATGTCCGTGAACCCACAAAATGCGGCTTAAGACAGGCCGCCACGCCCCCCCCCCCCCCCGGTTTTCTCCCCTGGCCTTGTGCTCCAGTGGGAGAGGACGAGTAATAGGCCACCAATCTTTCTTCAGTTCCTTCCCCTCCCCGCTGTCTCCCCACTTCAATCTCTCTGCTCCTGCCCACTGTAGCTTCCGTTCGCTCAGTATATCACTCGCCCACGTGCCCGTCCACACACACACACACACACACACACACACACACACACACACACACACACACACACACACACACACACATGACCGTGCGAACTTCCTCAGTCAGACATAATAGCAGAAATACACACATTCTCACACCCACACACCTCCTCGAGAAACACAGAATTCAATTTACCGGGGGAATGCACACCTGCAAGCCGCTTCTCCCTGGTATGTGCAGATGTCTGCCCAGGAATTGATACTGCTGCAGTCTGTGGGGACGTTGATCTGTCCACTGAGGTCTAACCCGGACAGGCAGCCCGCCATGGACCTCAGAGCTGCCACTGAGGCAGCCGTACTGAAAGGACCGCTGCCATCAGCATAAAGAAAAGATCCATTGACTGGTTGCACAGCATCCAGACCGTCAAAAGTCCGCAGTGCGTGATTGTTAACGATGTCAAATCCAGTCTGTTGGCAGGCCAGACCCGAGAAGGACAAAAGCTCCTTGAATCCAGTGCCTGAAAGGGTCAGGCTCGGAATGAAAAGAGAACTCGTTTCGTTACTGTTGCTTAGGCTCAGCTGAACGACTTGCTTGAAGCCGGGCAAAGCGATCAGCGCCGATTGCGAGCTGATCGGAGGACCGTAGTAGTTTGTGCTGCAATTCCCGCATTCGAACACAGAGATGCTATCTGCTTGTTCCAGTTGTGACAGGAAGTCTGGAGAAATCGGCCTGGGGATTGGATAAGGGGAGTGGTCTATAACGATTTCAAGGTATCCGACCAAGACTCTGATGGAACCCAAGCCGATGTTGGCTAGCCATGTTGCAATGGCTGGGGGAACGTAGTCCTCCGCCGTCAGGCCGGCTTGATTGGTGATGTATATCCTGATGGCACCACCAAATGTCCCGCAGGAACTGCTGAAGAAAGGTCTGCTGCAGTTCACAGTAGCTTGGGCTGGAGTTAGTGAGCTGTAAGCGTAGCAGAAGCTTGAGCCGTTACCGAAGTCCTGGATCAGGACTAGGTCATACTCTGTACAAACTGCAGAAAGCACACAAAATGTTTTTATCAGCACTTTTACTGTTCCTCTATAAAACACCTTACCGTGCCTTTGCAAGTACCGTTCTACATGTAGTGTCTTTGAGTTTCCATTAAATACATGAAAGCAGAGAAACGATTGGGTTGGTTGACATGATTCATCACAAGACAGGATGCTGCCAGCATATCCACAGACAACATCCTGGCACAGGTAAGGCCATTGTAACAGCATAGAGACGTCGATCCCACAGAACCCTCCGCAGATATCTTGTTTGCTGAGACTTGGATCAAGCCCCGGGAAATAAGCCAGGAGAAAGCGTCTGCGGGTGGCACATTCGTACCCCTGGGACACGCACTGCGGCAGGGGCCGCCCAGCATCATCGTAGTAAAACGACCAGCTGGTTCGCACCGCCATAACACTTTTATTGGCTCACGCAATGCTGCGGGCCTGCGGTTTTAATCAAGCCTTACCATAACGCGGGGTGAAAGTGAAGTGTCCGCTAGAATCCATTCTGATCAAGTGAAGTCCCCAAGGGTCGAAGGAAGAGCACCAGCAGAAACAGCAGAGAATGCTGCAGGGGATTGTAAGAATAAAGAGCTGAGCAGCAAAGTACAGTCCAGCGCCAGCTGTATGGACCTGGCTCTGCGTGGATCTATGTGTAAGAGCGATGTGTGTGTGTGTGTGTGTGTGTGTGTGTGTGTGTGCGCGCGTGCGCATGTCGGAGAAATGGGGCGGGGGGGGGGGCATGTTCGGGGTGCAAGAACAGCAGACAAAGGACTTTATACCTGGATCTGCTTGAATGCTGACTGGGCAGGCAGCAGGGGGCGGTGCTGGTGGGCGTGGTGGTGGGGAAGGTGGAAGCGGGGGCTGCGGCGGTGGTGAGCGAAGGGGAGGCGGGGGCCGCGGTCGTGAAGGCGGTCGTGGGGGTGGCGGCGGTGAAGGGCTGCACCAGGAGCTCTTTTAATCAGACTTGGCAGCCCCTTTCTTGAGTGCACGGGACATTCGGCAGGGGAGCCGGGAGCAGCTTGCACTTGCAGATAGAAGCACGTGCAGCTGCGCTCCGGCGTGTGTGTGTGTGTGTGTGTGTGTGTGTGTGTGTGTGCATACACAGATACACCTTTGCACACATTCACTCACACACACACACACACACACACACACACAGAGAGAGAGAGAGAGAGAGAGAGAAAGAGAGAGAGAAAGAGAGAGAGAGAGAGAGAGAGAGAGAGAGAGAGAGAGAGAGAGAGAGAGAGAGAGAGAGAGAGAGGGACAGAGAGACACACGCGCGCATCGGTTAGCGCGTCCGGCGGGAGGTGTGTGTGTGTGTGTGTGCGCGCGCGCGCCCCTGTCCAGCCCCAGCTGTCCCCCTCTTACCACCGCTCCTTGGTACCTGGAGCCTGCACGTAATTTTCCCGGCCAAAGCCCCGCCTGGACTTTCAGTGTGGTGGTGTTCCTGTCCAGCTCCGGCCGCTTCCCCACTTGCCCCTGTAGCTTTTGTAACTGTAGCCTGCATTTACTCTTGCTAATGCAAACGCTCGCAGGTGGTGGTTCATTGGTATCCTGGTGGTGGGGTGTTTTGGGGGGCTGGCCCGAAGGGGGGGGGGGGCTGTAGGCCTCTGGATGCAAGCAGTTGCACACAATGTAGCGCAAACTAAAACCCTGCTACGCTTGCAGGGGCTCTAGCCACAGCCGGCCACAGTTGTAGGAAGGCTCTTAGGCCACATCACGTGTTCTTTCATCATCACATAACTATGGTTGACTAACCTGGTCCAGGAGTCCTAACCCGATGTTTTTTTTTTTTTTTTTTTTTTTTTGTTTTTTTTTTTTAACATGGCATGTTGTACACCTTTTCCGGATATCCCATCCTTTGCACCAGCTCCTATTGCCCCCCCAACCCCCCAAATGTTTCAAGCATGTTGGTTTGAGAACCATCCTGGTGCGTGAGCTGCAACACGGACTCCATCCAGACCCCATTCTTTGGAGATGGGGTCGAGGCTGACGTAAGGCCTCTTCCGGTTGTGAAGAGAGTGTGACGGGTGATGAAGGTGTGACGGGCGAAGACGGTGTGACGGATTGGTCAAGCGCAGCAGGGGATCGACCTCCCAGTCTGATGCTTTAAGCCCCCGTCCGTTTCCCCTGTTCTGCATTATTGGTCGAGCTCTCACTTTCTCCCACAACAGTGCAAGCCACAAGTGATGGTTATAGCCAAGGGGCCAAATTGCCGGGATTATTGGGTATTGGGAGCTTAGGGCTCTCGCCCCCATCATCCTTTTCCTAGGTAATGTGATGCAGGGGACGAGCCATGACGTGAGGCAAAGCAATACCCGCATGGCGAATCCCCTTGAAATGTGCAAACGTCTGCCCAGGAGGTGATGGCACTGCAGCCTGTGGGTATGTAGACGAATCCGCTGATATTCAACCCGGAAATGCAGCCCGCAACAGACTTCAAAGCTGCCACTGAGGCAGCCGTTGTGAAGGGGCCGCTCTCATGAGCATCAACCCAAAGGACCGATCCGTTGGTGTACACCACTGGCTGCACGGCTTCCAAGCCGTCAAACGTCTGCAGCTCGTGATTCCCCAGGATAAAAAATTTCTGGATTCCGCAGGCCAGGCTCGAGAAGGACAAAAGGTCCCGGAACCCTGTGCCTGTTAGGAAGAGGCTTGGCGTTTGACCGAAGTAGCTGGTCATCTGGACGATTTGCTTGAGGCCGGGCAAAGCGATCAGTGCCGAGGGAGAGGAGTACGGAGGACCAATACTGTCAATGACGCAATCCTCGCATTCTCTGACATCGATGCTGTTTACTTCTTGTAATGTCGACAAGAAGTCCGGCGAGATGGGCCTTGGGATCGGGTATGGGTAGTGGTCCACAGTGATCTGGAGATATCTGCCCAGGACTCCGATGGAACCCAAACCGATGTTGGCGAGCCACGTTGCAATGGCGGGGGGGACATAGTCCTCTGCCGTCAGGCCGGCTTGGTTGAGTATGTCGATCCTGATGGCACCAACAAATGTCCCGCAGGGATTGTTGAAGAAAGGTCTGCTGCAGTTTGGAGCAGATTGTTCCAGAGATCCCTGATTGTAGGCTTCGCACAGGCTTGAACCGTCGCCAAAGTCCAAGATCACGATTTCGTCGAAATCTGAACAAACTGCACACCCCACCAGCACCATAGTTAACAGAGACAGTTTCTTGTTCCTTTCTTTCAACCAGCGCTTCTTCAACTGCTTCCACGGACGGGATGATGGCGCTCGCACGAGCAAAAGCACCTAACAACGTTTGGGACAGGGTTGAGAGCCCTTGCCAAAGTCCCTCATCACCACCCAGTCGTACCCTGTACATACTGCACACCCCACATGCAAAAATAACAACAGAGAAACCACCTCGTCCTGGTTGCGTTCCGGGTCTTGCTACAAGCACATTCACGGACAACATGACACAGGTGCTGTTCACATCCCACTGCCAAGCTGCACACATATGAAGCTGTAAGAAGCCTAGGCAGCTTCGGCAAAGCCATGTGTTGGACACACACAGTGGCAGGCCTGACCTAGGAACAACACAGCACCTCAAGGAATTCACGAATGCTATGTCCAACTCCCCAATTTGTTCTGTATTGAACCCTGTGGCTGGCCTACATGAAGTGGCTGGGCCACGTGCTGTGGCTCGCATTACCAGAACACATGGCAAAAGGATACCTGCGTGCTAGGATCCACTAGATGGTCTTGGATGGTCGACAGGAAAGGTCGATCATTATGATAACATTTGCGTGGCACTACAGTGATGATGACAAAGGATGCTCCGAAAGACGAAACAGAGAAGGACACCAGCACAGACGGCTGAGAAAAATTCACACACATGGACGTCGTCCATGTGTACACACGTGGACCCACATTACCACAAAAAGGGGTGGCCCTGGACTGCAGCTGGCTCAGCCCTCTTTGCGACAACGCCCTGCAATCCTTGAAGGTTGATTCCCTTGGTGGGGGGCCCCGGGGGGGGGGGGGAGCGGGGGGCAAGTTCGGGGTGCAAAACAGCAGATCAAGGACTTGGTACCTGGATCTGCTTGAATGCTGACTGGGCAGGTGGCAGGGGGCGGTGGTGGTGGGCGCGGTGGCGCTGGAGGTGGTGAAAGTGGAAGTGGGGGCTGCGGCGGTGGTGAAGGTGGTTGTGGGGGTGGCGGAGGTGAAGGGCTGCACCAGGAGCTCTTTTAATCAGCCTTGGCAGCCCCTTGCTTGAGTTTACGGGAAATTCAGCAGGGGAGCAGCTTGCACTTGCAGACACAAGCATGAGCAACTGCGCTGGGGGAGCCCACACGTGCGCGCGCGCACACACACACACACACACACACACACACACACACACCCAACCCTCCCCCCCCCCACACATGCATGGTTAGACACATGGGGCGGGCGGGGTGTGGTTGTGAGGAAGCTGTGTGTGTGTGTGTGTGTGTGTGTGTGTGTGCGCGCCCGCGCGCGTGCGTGCTTGTCCAGCCCTGGCTGGTCCCTTTTTGCCATCGCTCCTTCAGAATGGAGCCTGCACATAACTTTGCCAACCCAGCATCCCGCCTGGACTTGTGTGGTGGTGTTCCTTTTCTTTCTTTTTTGTGTGTGTGTTTCTTTTTCCTTTTTTTTTCTTCTTTTTTTTTTTGGGGGGGGGGGGGCTGGGGTGCCTGTCCAAGTCCGGCCGCTTGCCCACTTGCACCTGCAAATAAGTAAATGTAGCCTGCATTTAATCTTGCAACACAAACCCTGCCTAGACTCGCAGTGTTGTGGTGTGGCGGTGGGGTCTTTGGGGGCTGGCCCCCCTTGGGGGGGGGGGGGGGGGCGGCAGTACTCCTTTGGATGAAGGCACACGCACGCAATGCATCCCAAACTAGAACCTTCATTAACTTGCAGAGGCTTGAGCCACAGCCTGTCACACTTGTAGGAAGGCTCTAAGCCCACATCACGTGTCTTTCATCATCAGACAACCTGGTTGACTAACCCGGGGTCAGGAGTCTGGCATGCTGTACCCCTTTTTCTGATACCCTATCCTCTGCACCAGCTGCAAAAAACAAATAGTAAAAAAATACCGGCCATAATTAGTTTCCATTATAATTACCGGGTAATGCCGGCCATAATTATTGACCATTATTCTTGTTTTGACCATGCGGAAAGTCCTCGTCAATATCCCTTGCCTAGCGGGGGATCGCTTTGTTTTTAATTTTGACCAGACCTTTTTTGGAGAATTTTCTTCAATAATTATGGCCGCCACGGAATAAATAAATAAACAAATAAACAAATAAATAAACAGCAACAACAACAATCCTTCTGGGACGTTTGTTGGAGAACATTTTTAGTGCTTCAGCTGCAACACGGACTCCACCCAGCCCCATTCTTCGGG
>KV908377.1:215000-300000 GCA_002005505.1 Botryococcus braunii
CAACTAAATGCAGCACATGCCCCCAGCTGCTCAGACTGCTAGGGCATCTCCCAACTAAATGCAGCAAATCCCCCTAGCTGCACTGAGTGCTCAGGCTTCTCCCAACCTGGCTGGGAGTCAGTGAAGTTTACAGGGCAGGATGCGGGTGGAGGTGGGGGAGGCCTGGGCGGTGCCGGCGGCTTCAGAGGCGCTGGTGGCGGAGAAGGGGGCTTTGGTGGCTGCGGCGCGGGTGGGAGTCCCGGTGGGGGGGGCGGACTGCATCCAGGCCACCCGCCTTCAAATTCCCACTTTCTCATTTCTGAGCGGCTCGACATTTACATAACGAGGAAGCAGCTGGTGTTTTGATGGGGAATCAGCAAGGAAGCAGCAGATGTTCTGACATTGCAGTAGCAAGGGAGCAGCTGATGTTTTGACATTGCAATAGCGAGGAAGCAGCTGATGTTTTGATGGTAAAAAAGCGAAGAAGCAGCTGATGTCTTGATGGTAAAAGAACGAGGAAGCAGCTGATGTTCTGATGTTAAAAGAACGAATTAGCAGCTGATGTTTTTGACAGTGAAATAGCAGAGAAGCAGCTGATGGCTTGACAGTGAATTAGCGAGGAAGGAGCTGATGTTCTGACAGTGGAGTAGAGAGGAGCAGGAGCTGGAGGAGAGCCAGCAACAGCATGCGTGATCTCTTATGCAGGGAATCAAGAAGGCTGACGAGTAGCGAGATCCAGAAAAGGCGAAGGAGAGTCAGGGCAGGCACACGTGCATGGAGATGACTTCCAGTGGCGCGCACTGCCACATGCCTTGGCTTTTGACTGCATGTTGGAACATTCACCAACCACAGCCAAACACGCTATTCAACAACGCTTGCAACTGCCACTTCTCAAGGAGGACCCAGTGATACCTAGGTTGCTGCCAACGCCACAACATGGATTCTGTAATACTAAAAATAGGGGAACTATGGAACTACGGGACAGCTTCAAACCGGGATTATCATGTTGCCACAAGAATGCACGTTCCGTAGCGCGCCTGACCTCGTCAAGGGGACTGCAGGGGTATGAAATACTTGGGAAAGCGTGTACCTGCATTGCGCCGGAGGCACGTATATGCAGACCTGCCGGCTGTCGGTCAAGCGAACGCCGCAAGCCACCGGAATGTCAACAAAACTGCTGACGTTGTTCGAGCAGCCCATCATGATTTTGAGGGGCTCCAGCGCCTCGGCAGTCAAAAAGGGTCCGCTGCCGTCCGCAAGGAGTGAAACCCCTAGCGCAGAGGAGCTCGAACTCGCAGTAGAAGAAAGTGAATTCCCCTTCATCAGGTCTCCCAGGGCCTTTGCCACAGAAGGCCGTACCGCAACCGGGGTCTGGGAGGTGAGGTACGGGGGAGAGGAGATGGGCATAACTCGCTCTGGGGCTCCCAGCAGGCCAGCAAAGGGCTGGCTGGGTTGACCAACCGGCGCGGCGACCTTTTCGAGTCCGGCAAAGCTCGACAGGTCGGGGTTGAACTCAGCAAAAATGATTGTTGGAGGGCATGTCAGCCCCGAAAAGGAGGTCATGTTGGTGAAAGCAGTGCTGAACACATCGATGAAGGTGCCCAGGGGCCCTGCAAAGAGCTGGTACAGGCTGCTGAGCCCTGGGAGCGCCGTCAGCATGCGCTTGCTTTCCTGGTTGAATTCCAGGACTTCGACGGAGATGCCCTGGACGAGGCTTGTGAGGAAGACGGGCGCGATGGGTGTGGGGATTGGAAGTCTGGAGTCATCAATGAAGTGGTAGACATACACTGTCAGAGGGTTGTTCAGTATCTGCACTGACTCGAGCCCCAGGTTTTGGAGCCATTTCCCCATGTTGGCTTCGTAGGCGCCTGCCGAAAGATTCTTGGCATTGAAAAAGTACAGGTTGAGGCGAGCGTTCAGTACCCCGCACACCTGCTGGTACAGTGTGATTGGGTTGGTACAGTTCCCCGTCACCGTCTGCTGCTGACCTCCGATGTCCTGGCTTGTGAAACGCACCTCACAGGTCTTGTCGCCGAAGTCAGAGACTTGGATGACCTGAGAGGTTGTGCCACAGACTGCAAGGAAGGCACCCGTCAACGTCTGAAACCGAATTGAAATTGCCTCACTCTGGAAATTTGAGCTCAGGCAGCCTCCAATCTGAGATTCAAGCCTAGATAGCTTTCCTGTAGGTTCCAAAGTGAGATTGACAAGGATGGCAATGTTCCCCGCCACCGCTGGTGGCACAAAGCAGGCGAATTTTGAGAGTCAAGTGTGGATAAAGCCAGCCAATCACGCTATACAAAGGATGGCAACCAATCGCAGAAGTTCAAAGCAGTGGCATTGAGATCAACTGCAACTCCTGATCATCCCACTGTGTGGAGGCAACCACACCTGGGCTAGCAGCAAAGGTCTTTGGACAGACTGCAGGTGGGGGTGGCGCTGGGGGTGGAGGGGGAAAGGGTGGAGGGTGAGGGGGCGGAAGGCTGGCCGGTGGTGGTGGTGGATTTGCCCCAGGTGGCGGCGATGCTGGCCTGCCAGGTGGCGGCAATGGTGGCCTGCCCGCTGGGGGAGAAGGTGCCCTGCCAACATGAAAGCATCCTGTGATGTACAAAAGACCAGATTTTCGGAGTGGGAGATTAGCAGCATGCGATGGCCTTAATGAGATGATCAGAACATGTTGTACAAGTAGATGCCAGTGCCATGTCAGAGGTTATGTCCCATGACCGGTATTTCCAACCTCATGGCCTCTACTACATGCACAATGACCAAGGATAAGATATAAATCTGATTACTATTCTCTTCTGAGGTGATTTGTGCCTCCCCTGACCGCTTCCCTTGACCCAAATGTTGTGCAATATTTGCTAGTCCGTCTACAAGGCACAGTTTACTGCACTGCAATCGATTGCTCTCTGTTCGCGGTCCTAAAGTTAAGAAAGTACGTACGAGACGCCGGAGACTTTGCAAAGTCCCAGCGGCTCGTTCGCATTGCCAGGTTTATAGACCTCGCCCGAAGCGCAGCAGGCGCGACAGTCATTTCCTCTCCAGCTGCAAATGTAGAAACACGACGGGTCGGCACTGTCAGCTACCACGGAAAATGTATCGGGGCAGTTCTCATAGCTCTGGGAACAATTCTTCCCGTTCTTAATCGCTCGGAGAATGGTGCCGGCCCCCTTCAAACCCTCAAACTCAATGTTGAAGGTTGCAATTCCGCCCCACGCAACCGAGGCGAGAATGCACAAGAAGATCCCCTGCGTACAAAATCATTAAAGAGTCACCCAAGAACTAGTTGACGCACAAAGTAAGTTCCGTGATGGTAACTTTCGAACCTGTGAGGCAGGGCTCATTTTAATAATTATGAAAGCTCAAAGTCTAGTTGTCACATGTACGAATGTACACTTGGATTGCGGTGGGGCAGGGTCCACCAATTTAAAATCCTTAGTCTGACTACCAACTAGTTCCGGTTTGCGAGACAGCCGGACATTTCCGGCAAGGAAGGGGTGAATGCTTCAAGCCACCCGAACTAATAAGCCCTTTCTGCATGAAGGTGGTGCAGTAACATAGACGAAATAGTTTGGGGTTGACAGGCAGGATAAGCATGTATTCCGGGTACTGTGCACTGGTTTGTGTGTCTGCACGGCGTACAGCCAGCCAGGATTTGAAATAGGGTCGCCGACTCGGCGACGCCGAGTCGCCGTCATCGAAAAGTGGTCCTCGAGTGGTTAGGTGGAGGCCACGGACATCCGGGGATCACTGATAACGTATTAGCACCGCACTTTGTTTTTCACCGCTTGCCCCTATGGGGGACCGCTAGTAGGGGCCCGCCACCAGGGTACGACAGGGCCCTAAAATTCCCTTCGGGTGGCACGAATAGATCGTGCGGGTGGCACGGTGCCCACTGGCCCACTGGCACCCGACTGTCGGCAGTGAAAATGACGGTTTTTGCACGGGGTGCCCGCAAAAACCCAGGCAAAAAATGTGGGGGTGTGCCAATTTGCGTCCCGCATGCTTAAACTTGGGGCTCCTGCCGATTTGTAGATGCTCACAACCACTCTCAATGAGTCCTCATGCACTTAAAACGAAAATCAGGGAGTTTTGGCATATGGTACACCACAAACCAATGTGAAAACGGCAAAGGAGGCATCACGTTCAACGTTGAAGGCAATTCCACGGGTTCAACATATATGTCATGATCACTCTAACATGAGATACTCTTGCTTGGTGCATATTTTCTGTTGAACCCGTATTGCCTTGCAGATAAGGCGCGGGTCCCCCCCCCCCCCCCCCCGGTAGAAGGACCTTGCAATTGCAAGCAAACGCTGCAAAACGTGCGGCGTTTATCTCCCAAAATGGCACGTTCCAGATATTTTATGGGCCCCGCATGCCAAGCCCAATCCCCGTATACGTACGTACGGTCCCCGCACGGGTTGTCGTACCCTGCCCGCCACCCCCCTGGGCCAGTTGTTCTCAAGTCCCTCTTCCACAGTTCATTTGGCACGCTGACTTGCGTGCGCTTGTATCATTCATATGATGCATCTCGGATGCATTCCAGGCTCATGCAGACTTCCCACCGAAAGGCGATGACTTTTCCCTCCCCCCCCCCCTTTTCTTTGCTCCGTTGTGTCTCCAGTCAATCGGCTACCTCACGTGGTCCGTTGTTGTTTTGCTTAGGCTAGCGAGCGTACGCGTGTTGTGGACATTGTATCATGCCCTGTTGGCTGGACAGATGAACTTCTTGTTCTTTCACAAGAGTGGCATAAAAAGAACTAGCACAACGTTCAACGATTAGAACCTGCAGGACAGCTGTTAGGTTATGGGCTGGCGTATGCCCTGTATGGTGCCGACACGGAGGGTGCTTAATCGGGGTCACTCTGTCCTGTATGTGTGTAGTAGAGCAGTGACACATGTGCAGCAAAGACTGATTGGCAATTGTGTGATAAGCACCCGGAGTGCCTTTGTAGTTCCACGCAAGTGTATTACATTCTCTCTCTGTTCCTAACTTGACGACGTGATTCAACCTATAGTTGGCTAACCTTACCCGCTCATAGGGCGATTAATTAAGATTATAACATTGTCCGATGACACAAACCCAATCACATATTAACAGCATGTCTCTGATTGTTCCGAATTGCACTTTCCTAGCTGGTTCTAATATAATTCGTGATCAGGTTACCTGTATGGTGCCGACACGGAGGGCGCTTAGTCGGGGTCACTCTCTACTGTATGTGTGTAGTAGAGCAGTGACACATGTGCAGCAAAGACTGATTGCCAACTGTGTGATAAGCACGTGCACCCGGAGTGCCTTTGTAGTTCCAACCAAGTGCCTTGCCTATCCGTGCCCGCACCTCCAAACCCTTGCTTGACAAACGTGTCTGGAAACTACATTACCTCCTAGTATGTTCCCAATGTACCTTATGTCTGAAAGTACTTTCACCGGTACGCACTCACAAGGCCACAATTACTCCTCTGAGGGAAAGGCACATAATACATTCTATCACCCAACACTTCCCCTTGCCTTTTCCTCAAAAGAACTTGGCCAAACCGAGAGAGTCACGGTGTCCCTAGAATACCTGCCTAGTTGCGGCTTGGTGAAGATGTCAGCCACATTCCTGGCAGAATACCTAATATCTACCTGCCCCTTTGCAATAGCTTCCCTTGCAAAGTGAAAGCTCACTGCAATGTGCTTTGTGTGCTTAGAATACACGGGATTCATGAGGTGGTTGATGCACCCTTGGTTGTCACAATGGATCTTCACTACCCATGGCAACACCCCAATTTCCTCCAAAAAAAACCTCTCAGCCAATTTGCTTCCTTCACACATGTGCTAGCAGCCATGAATTCAGCCTCCACAGTAGATCTGGCAACAGCAGGCTGCTTTTTACTTCCCCACACTACGGCTCCTCCAAACACAGTAAGGACAATTGTAAAGCCGGACGTGGAGAAGCGGTGGTCCTGATCACCACCGTAGTCTGCATCTACATAGCCCTCTAATTCTGTTCCTTTTCCACCAAGGAGCAGAACCAGTTCTCTCGTCCCCTTCAGATACTTCAGCACACGGATTGCTCATTCCAATGTGCTGTGGTGGGTGACATACGATACCGAGAGAGCACTCACACTGCCTGAGCAATATCAGGGCGAGTGGTATTGGCTATGTATAGCAAAGACCCTACCAGCTCACAGTACCGGTGACCAGGAGGCAGAAGGCTCCCTGCACCAATACTATCACTCCGATCCCTAGGAGCAGGCCTCTGAGACGTTACAAAATCCTTCGTCATTGGGGTGTCAGGTCCCGTTGACTCCAGATCCAGCCCGAATTTCTCCACAAGACCATCAATCTTGGGAATGCAACTCAGTGAGATCAGACCTTTATCCCTATCTCTCATCACCTGGCAGCCCAAGAAATCCTTCACTTCTCCCAGATCATGGATGTTGAATTCTTTCTTGAGCAAGCCCTTAACTCGATCAATCTCACTCATTCCCTTTGACACAATCAAAAGATCATCCACATAGATCAGCACATAGGACTTCCCTCCATCTACTGAACACTTGACATAAACTCCTGCATCACTCTTACACACCTCATACCCCATGACTTCCAACTTGTCATTCAGGGTCTTGTGCCAGGCACGTGGAGCTTGCTTTAGGCCATAAAGGGCCTTCTTCAGGCGGCACACGGTGTTGCGATCACCATTTTCAAAACCAGGAGCTTGGGTGACATACACCGCTTCTTATCCGTCTCCCCCCCCCCCCCTCTCGGGAGCCGCCCGCCCGTGGCTCCCGGATCGTACCGCCTCTTACCGGCAATTCTGGGACTCCCCGAGGAGAGGACGTTCTTCTAGCTCCCCATTCAAGAATGCTGTCTTTACATCCACTTGGTGGATTTCAAGACCCTCTCTGGTAGCTACTGACAGCAGTGCTGTAACAGGAATAGTCGCGTGTTATAGGAAAAGGACCGGACCACGAGGATTTGGACCTCCATAAAGGTCCCTTCGTGAGTTATGGCCCTCCACGCCAAGAAGTGGCTGCTTCACGCGCCAAGGGAGTGACCCCTCACTTGACAGGGCGCATTGGCGATGGAGAGAGAGGGACACTTAGAAAAGGATAGAACAATGTTTTGGCAGAGGAAGGACCGGGCCGGACTCGACGGGTACTGAGGTGGAGCCCAAACAATTTGTAACCATTGTTTTCACATCCTTTGACCGTTTCTTTTGCATCACTGGTATCGGCGAGAGGGGCAAATTTTGAGCTCCTCTCGTTGAAAGAACCTCACTTAGCCGGGGCCCACGTCCGAGCCCTAAGTCGGGCCCAGGTTGGGGTTCAGGCGTCGGTTCAGGCTAGGGAAGGGCCCCTGGGGGAGCACTCTCCCCTTGTCGGAGTAGGAGCGATGGGGGTTGGGGAGGCTGCAGACTCCACCACCCTACCCACGCCGATGGATGGGTTGAGGGGATGGGTAAGGGTCTTAAGTGACGCATATGAGATAGATGATTGGCTCCATCGTAAACAAAACCGCCGCAAGTTAAGCTTCCATAATGGCTTGTGGAAGCGCGGTGTGCGCATTTACGTTCCCTCACACCATATGAGTTCTGGCGGTGAAGAACGTAACCTTCGGAGAGAAATCTTGGAAAATTTGCATGGACCACCTATAGTTGGTCATCCAGGGAGGGACAGGACCCTCGAATGAGTTCAATGTGCCTGGTGGTGGCCAGGGATGGCCTCAGATGTGGCTGGCTTTTTGGCCCAATGTGACTCGTGTCAGCGTGTCAAAGCCCTAGCACACTTACCTGTAGGGTTACTACACCCTCTAGAAATACCTGACAGAAAGTGGCAATCAATGTCTATGGACCTAATAACTGGACTGCCAAGAACTAAGGAAGGATATGATGCTATCTGGGTTGCTGTTGATAGGTTGTCAAAGTATGCGCACTTGCTCCGACGACCACTGACGCAAGTGCAGTGAGTGATTGCTCAACATGTTACGGACCCGGGTCTTCACCTTGCATGGGTTTCCCACTCACATTGTGCCAGACAGAGATCCTAGGTGGGTGGGTCGCTTCTGTCAAGAGCTCTTTCGGTTGACCGGTTGTCGCTCTGCGCTATCTACAGCGTTTCATCTGCAGACCGACGGTCAAACTGAACGAATTAATGGGATCTTGGAGGACTACTTGCGTCACTACGTCACTGGAAGACACAACGACTGGGATGAACATTTGTGAGAGGCTGAGTTTTCTTACAACAACACTTTTCAGCAATCAATTAACACTACTCCATTTATGTTGAACTTCGGTCAGGAAGCCATGATTCCCTTCCAGGAAGTCTATGAAGGTGTGAAAGATGCTCCTATTTTGAAAATAGGCCAACCTGTCCTCCTCTCAACAAAGAATCTGCAATTCAAGCATACTCGGACAAGAAAACTCTTACCTCGGTTTATTGGGCCTTTTCCCATCGTACAAGAGGTATCATCGGTAGCTTTCAGAATTAGGCTTCCAAACACTCTGAGGGTTCATGATGTCTTCCATGTTTCTATGCTTAAGCCTTACAAGGAAGGTGGGATCGGTACAACCTCCTCCTCTACCTGAGTCTATTGATGGAGAAGAGGCCTATGAGGTCGAGGCTGTGCTAGCCTATAGGGAACGAAAGTTACCAGGTCGGAAAACTGCGCGGGAATATCTTGTAAAGTGGACCGGTTATGAGGATATTCATAATGCTTGGGAGCCAGAAGATAACTTAGAACACGCTAGGGAGGCGTTACAGCGGTACTGGGATTTAACCACAGAGAACAGGCCGGGACAAAAAGAAAAGGTGGACAAGAAACTTAAAGGACATGGTAAAAATGATCAGAAGCAGTGGAAGCGCGCTACGCGCGCTTAGTGCTCTGGCAGGTCGGGTCGGCCCCTCGGTGCGTCCTTGGGCCACCTTGGAAGCTCTAAGGTTGGCTCTTAGAGTGTACCCTGGGGGTATCCCAGTACTAGAGTGCACTCAGATGAATAGGACGTAAGCGGGGTAGAATGTCTACCTCGGGTGCGTGCGGTGATGGCCGCTCACCCTGGACAGGACTCGTCGAGGTAGGGTATCGTCTACCTCGGGTGCGTGCGGTGCTGACTGCTCACCCTTGTCAGGTTTCGGACGTCAATCATGTCATGTCGCGACATCCGTGCTAGCTCGCGCTGTAGCGTAACGCCCGACGCAGATGGGTGGCCCCACTGCCGTTGGGTAGAATTCCTATTGGACAGGACGGGAGAACTTATGTATGGACGGGACAGGCTTTACATTCTCATACGGACAGGGCTGGACCAAACAGGACAGGACGGGGGTCTGGCATTGGGCTGGGGACGCCAGACTAGTACCCGCGGACAGGACGTGACAGGACCGTACCTCTGCCAAGTGCGTTAGGTGCTTAGTGTAGTTGTTTAGAGTGAGTCTCCCTCTTGGCCGTGACGTCCAGGCTAAGGGGGGGAGGGTGTAACGGGAATAGTCGCGTGTTATAGGAAAAGGACCGGACCACGAGGATTTGGACCTCCATAAATTCAAAGGTCCCTTCGTGAGTTATGGTCCTCCACGCCAAGAAGTGGCTGCGTCACGCGCCAAGGGAGTGACCCCACACTTGACAAGGCGAATTGGCGCTGGAGAGAGAGAGGGACACTTAGAAAAGGATAGAACAATGTTTTGCAGAGGAAGGACCGGGCCGGACTGGACGGGTACTGAGGTGGAGCCGAAACAATTTTCAACCATTGTTTTCGCATCCTTTGACCGTTTCTACTGCATCAAGTGCCCTTCTAAAACCATAACTGCTCGCAGGAGCAAATACATCCATTACAACTACCCCAGGGATTTGCCTGCATCCCTGAGCCACCAATCTGGCCTTAAACCTGAGCACATTCCCATGGTCATCCATCTTCACTGAGTAAATCCAGTGAATTGGAATGACTTTGTGGCGAATTTGCGTGGGAACAAATTCCTTAACCTCATGGGCATCCAATGAATTCTGCTCTTCCTGCATAGCCGCCTTCCATTATTCCCACGGTGGGGACATTTGGGCTTCACTCAAACTTGAGGGCACATGAATCTTGCCAAACTTTACCCATGTGTGTTTGCCCTTCTCACTTTTTCCACGCACAGCATTGCTCTTTGCACTTTCTGAACCCACTACTCTTCCACTGACACTCGCCGCACTGCAACTGTCATGGCTCACAGTAGATCCAGACTGTCCTTTCATCTCTCTCTCTCTCTCTCTCTCTCTCTCTCTCTCTCTCTCTCTCTCTCTCTCTCTCTCTCTCTCTCTCTCTCTCTCTCTCTCTCTCTCTCTCTCTCTCGCTCTCTCTCTCTCTCTCTCTCTCTCTCTCTCTCTCTCTCTCTCTCTCTCTCTCTCTCTCTCTCTCTCTCTCTCTCTCTCTCTCTCGCCTTGACTCAGAGCTGGCTCTGCCAAGATTACTACTCCCAACACTCACATCATCCTCCCAAACACAGGTACCTCTCGGAAAGCATTTGTAATCAGGAGCATCCTCACATTGTCCACAGCGTGGGTGCCCCCAGTGGCTCTCAGGAGCACCCTCGCATGGCAGGGGGAGTGAGGCTAATCACGCCAGCCCATCAACAGGCACTCCAGTAAATTTCTGAATGAAGAGGATGACCCAGTGGTGGAGTGCATGTCTCCTGGACTGTCTGGTACCTCTTGCAGCTCCCCAGTGGACCACATCAAGTCCAAGGGACCAGTCGGAACTGGATCTGAAGTCCCCAACAGTCAGGACGGTTCCTCTGCCACACCAGGGACCTCACAGCAGTCATGGTCAGTGCTGGGACAACTCCAAAATGGAGCTAGAGGTGGTGCTGAAGCGCAATCGCAACTAAACAAACTGCAAAGGGCGGAGGAGGGGGTAAGGCTCCAGGGGAAGTCTCAACATCCACTTCCCCCAAGAACCACCCTCACACGGGAGCACCGCTATGAACAGCGCCAGGCTAGAAGGGACTCAGTAGGGGTCCCCATGCATGACCCTGGCTCAGGCCAGGTACGTGTGAGTGAGCCACCCATGGTAGGTCTCCCTGATTTGCAGAGGCAGGTTGAGACAGGGGAAGCTATGCTTGGGGAAGATGTGAGCGATGAGAGTAGTGGGTCAGACGTGCCAGCAGCAGGGGAAGCAGGTGGCCAACCATGCTTATGGTGTGCAGGCTGACACAGTGGACGTAGCTCAGTCAAGACAGAGTAGTGTGCCCAGGTGTGAGTCCAGGAGAGAGAGAGAGAGAGAGAGAGAGAGAGAGAGAGAGAGGAGAGAGAGAGAGAGAGAGAGAGAGAGAGAGAGAGAGAGAGAGAGAGAGAGAGAGAGAGAGAGAGAGAGAGAGAGAGAGAGATCTCTAGAGAGAGAGCTGCTGCTGCTTCCCTCTGCATTGCGGAAGGTGAGAGAATGTAAGGGTGCTGCGCATGAATCTAGCCGTCAAGGAGAGAGAGAGAGAGAGAGAGAGAGAGAGAGAGAGAGAGAGAGAGAGAGAGAGAGAGAGAGAGAGAGAGAGAGAGAGAGAGAGAGAGAGAGAGAGAGAGAAGGGAACAGTACCAATAGTGCTGACAGTCATGCTGCACCACAGCATAAGGTACAGAGTGTACCTTCTGTCAGGTTGGGAAAAGTTCATGTGCCCTCCAACTTGGGGGAAGCCCAACGCTCACCTCAGTGGGAGTTTTGGCAGCAGTCAATGCAAGAAGAGATGGAGTCATTAGACACCCATGAGGTTATGCAATATGTGGAAAGACCCCGTGGACAAAAAGTCATTCCTGTTCATTGGAGTTTTTCTAAAAATTAACGATGCACATGGTAATGTCACTCGGTTCAAAGCAAGATTGGTTGCCCAGGGTTGCAGACAGATTCCTGGGAGAGATGTTGGTGAGGTTTTTGCGCCTACCAGCAGCTATGGTGCTAGGAGAGCTGTGCTGGCGGTGGCCGCCACACAGAATCTTGAGATCCACCAAGTGGATATCAAGACTGCCTTTCTCAATGGGGAGCTGGAGGAAGAGGTCTATGTCACCCAACCACCAGGATTTGAGAACGGCAACACGAGGGTTGTGTGCAAGCTCAGGAAGGCACTCTACGGTCTGAAACAAGCCCCACGGGCTTGGTGTAATGGAATGCGGGGATTTCCCGGCATTTCTGGACATTTCCCTTACCCCCTAGCCTAGCAGCACATGTGGCGCACATGTCGTACGAGCAACACGAGTACGCACGTGCCTTGCGACTATCCTTGGCTCCTAGACGTAGGATTCCATTGGATAGTTACTTACGTTATGTCCATTGTAGGTTTCCTAGATATGTCCTAGATATTATTGTAGAGGTTTGGTGGGCTAGTGCGGCACCATTGGAGAGAACCATAAGGAGAGAATCGGATCCACGGAAGATACGGAATAGGAGACATAAGCCACGCACGGGAAGACTTACTCAGGTAACTGGAAGCGTAGTAGACCACATGTAGTAGACCACAATGTACAAGTAGCTACTTGTATATAGGGAGTGGAAGCATCGTGAGGTGGGGGTTACTGTAATCGAAACGAGTGTCCAACTTGTCGGCCATCCGGCCTTGTCTCTCTCTCTCTCTCTCTCTCTCTCTCTCTCTCTCTCTCTCTCTCTCTCTCTCTCTCTCTCTCTCTCTCTCTCTCTCTCTCTCTCTCTCTCTCTCTCTCTCTCTCTCTGTCTCCCTCTCACCTCATAGGAAATGTGCCCAAACTTGTGCGTTCTGTAACACTTGGCATAAGACCTTGACTGACAAGTTGAGTGTGATGGGGTATAGTGTTTGCAAGAGTGATGCTGGGGTATACATCAGGAGGGCCCCTGATAACAACCTGTCTTTTATTCTTATTTATGTGGATGATCTTCTCATAGTTGCGAGAGTGGTTGCAGAGATTGAGTGGGGGAAGGACTTGTTAAAGAAGAACTTCACCATCCATGATTTGGGAGAGGTGAATGATTTCCTAGGGTGTCAGGTCCTTGGCAAGAAAGTCCAGGGTACCATTTCCATGAGTTGCACTCCCAAGATTGATGTTTTTGTGGAGAAATTTGGTGTTGCTGATGATGGACGTGTGGTTGAGACACCCAAGTCCAAGGACTTTGTGGCTAGCAGTAGGCCCGAGTCCCCAGATGGTATGTCACATGGGGCAGTTACCCCTTTGGCCCCGGGCCATAGGTATTGTGAGCTTATTGGGTCTCTTCTGTACATTGCAAACACAACACGACCTGATATCTCTCAGGCTGTTGGGGTGTTGTCAAGGTACAGAATGACACCCACTACTCACACTGGAATGAAGCCATTCGAGTGTTGAAGTATTTGAGAGATACCAGAGCTTTGACACTTACTCTCGGTGGGAAGGGTCCTGAGCTAGAAGGCTATGTTGATGCCGACTATGCTGGGGACCTGGATCACATGTATTCCCCCACTGGCTATGTTCTATCTGTTTATGGTAGTGCCGTGGTGTGTGGTAGCAAGAAACAAAGCTCAGCTGCTACCTCAACTGTGCAAGCTGAATTTATGGCAGCCGGTGATATCGTGAATGAAGCCAACTGGTTAAGGGGCTTCTTGGAAGAGACAGGGGCTGCACCTTGGAGAGTCAAAATCTTTTGTGACAACCAAGGTTGCATTTCCAATTTGCGGAATCCCCTTTATTCCAAATTCACAAAGCATGTTGCCGTAAGCTTCCACTATGCTAGGGGAGCAATGGCCCTGGGGCAGGTTGACATCCACTATGTGGAATCTGTTCGCAATGTGGCCGACATTCTGACCAGGCCACTTGCCAAGCCCGTGTTTATTGGCCATCGTGATTCATTAGGTTTAAGAAGATACACATAAAGCATGCAGGTAAGGGGAAGTGTTGAGTTATGAACATTATCATTGAATGCCTTGTGCTTTAGGTGATCTTCACTTGTACACTATTAGGATATGGGTCCATTGAGAACATAAGGTACCTTGAGACACGGTAGAATGTGGACGCTTTCGAACATAAGGTACAATCTGATCTAGATTACGCGTTAGTGTGAAAGGACTATTAAAGCAGCGATCATCGCACAGGCAAGCAACTGATTTGGAAAGGTGCTGGGCACATAAGGATGCTAGTCTTGTTCATTCAGTTGCATGTGTCCAATAGCAGACAAACGTCAAGGACAATAGCTAGCTGGAGGGACACTTACGACCTGTCTGCTGGGTTAAAGGTGCGGTGACGCATGGTGTTTAGTGGTATTGTGTTCATGTGTGGTTGTTGCAGTGTAAGTGAACCATCTTAGTGTACAATCCAGCCTCCCAAACAGCTTAGGGACGGAGTCTGGATTGAGTATAGGAACGTACTTCCTCCGTCAAAAGTCTGATCCGTGGAGAGTTAGCTCATTGACAGACCTTTCATGTAACATAACTGGTTTGGACAGATGCTGGGCACATGAGGATGCTAGTCTTCTTCATTCAGTTGCATGTGTCTAGACTGTAGCACTGTCTGCTATTAGATCTAATAGCAGACAGTTGTCAAGGACTGTAGCTGGAGGGACACTTACGACGTGTCTGCTTGGTTACAGGTGATGCCGAATGTCCATAAGCTTTACACTCACCGTTCTGACCGTCTGTTCACTCAATGTCCCCCGCAAAACTCTGAATCAGTCTTCCAGTCTGATTCAGATCTCACAGCGCGGTCTGCCACACACTCGAAAATGTCACGAGGCAAGGTGGCAAGAGCAGATTCTACAGCAAGATATGCAGTCTGCTCTGCAAGTTCTTCCTCTCGATTTAGCCAGTTCCTCTTACGACAGTATTCCAAGAACCTCGTTCGAGTGAAGAACCCTGGCTCACAATTCACAAACAAATTTCCCTTGGTGTAAATTTATACGCAGAATAGTTGGGAAATCTAGCTCCAAACCAAGAAGGAAGATGCAGCGAGTGACCAGCGTGCAGGTGGAAAATGTAGTCCTTTACGATGAGGGCACGTTCGTCAGGTGTGCGAGCTCCTCGTTCACCTCCTCTCCGTATTCTATCGTTATACGAAGGTGGTCCAGCTCTCAGTCGCCCTGGTACCCGAAGAGTGGTAGTATTCCTTGTGTGGCGTGCCGTCTCTTAGCCATGCACTATATTTCGTTCTCCAGTCCAAGCACCACACACTCAGCGGACGAGTGGTGGGCCCACAACCTGTTAGGTTATGCACATCCATATGGGCTGGCGTATTCCCTGTATGGTGCCGACACGGAGAGCGCTTAGTCAGGGTCACTTTCTACTGTATGTGTGTAGAAGAGCAGTGACACATATGCAGCAAAGACTGATTGGCATTTGTGTAAAAAGCACCCGGAGTTCCTTTATAGTTCCACTGGGTAGTTCGAACTGCGGTTGTTGACCCCATAGCGCGTCTGCTTGTCTTGGGCAGCACGCACGGCAGCCCCACCCGGCACGAAGTGCTGGAGTTGGCGACGGTGAGTGGTGCCGAGCCAACGATGTCGATGTAGAGGTTGCGACCCTCCTCTCACGCGTGCCCAGGGACAGGGGTGGGAAAGGCTGGTTCCGGGTGACGCGCTGACAAGCAGAGGTAAGTATGGGCGATCGGCGACCCTGAAGGCACAGCAGACAGGTCGTTACAAAAGCTGAAGCGACTGTCCAGTGCGACTGTCTGCTTCAACAATAAGAAGGTATCCGCATTGGCGCTCGCTCGATCCCCAGCACGCTGAAATTGCTGCTCGTACTCGGCTCGCAGTGCTTGTTTCCCATACTTCGCCGAGCGCCGAGTGCCGAGCGAATGCGGATATCCTCTAAAATATTAGAGGTTATCCGCTATCTAGTATATTAGAGGGTATTAATACTGAGTCTGTACCCGCATGTCTGCGGCCTCCTCGCCCTTGAGGACGCATGTCCCTCCCACTATGGAAGGGTTTCCCCCTTTACAACAGGGCCACTTGAGGAGGAGGAGGAGGGGAAGTCCACAATGGACTCCACATTCGTCCAGCCACTACGGCACGATGCCCTAGGGCTTGGGCTTTGAGTAGCACTCGAGCGGCTCGAGTAACTGCTAGTCACTGACTAGACTCGAAGGCCCTCGAGCACTCGAGTCTCGAGGGCCCTCGAGTGGGGCGGGCGGCCCGCCCCACTCGAGTCGAGGCCCCATTCGACGCCGCCGCGGGCCTCGAGTCGAGGCCCAATTCGATGACGGCGAATCGTCGTCGACGAGTCGTCGACGACGACTCGACGACTCGTCGACGACGACTCGACGACTCGTCGAGTGAAATTTTTAGTGGCAGAATTATGCCATTTTGGCAGAATTAAATAATTCCGAGCGGTTGGCTGGCAGAATAATCCCATTTTGCACCCTCAGACTCTGCCATTTCAGGCAGCGAAAAAGAAATGCGGAGAGGCTGATTCTGCCACCGAGTGGCAGAGGGAAAAGAATTCAAGATAGGGATTTCTGCCACGGTGGCATTTGAAAATGTATTTCTCAAGGGACGATTCTGCCACCCCTGTATTCCGGACGAGGGTCATGATCTCTCAGAGCCCTCTCACTGAGAGGCTCTCAGAGTGGGCTGCTAGTAGGCTGCCAGCAGGGCGGTCCGCATTAAGGCCAGCGGCTACGGAAGACGGTAGGCCGGGGAGCGCAACCGCCCGAAGCCCGACTACTGAATCGCCATTCGGGAGTCCCTGCCAGGGAGTCCCGAATGAGTCACCACCGCTGGTTCTGTTGACTGGCGAACTCGGTTGCCAAAGACGGACGGACCTTCTCACTTTGTTTTCTGAACATTTTATGAACAAGTTGTTGAATGAATTGGTCAATACTGTACTTAGTGACATCCCCTGTCACATGCCATCAACAGCAGTGTAAACTATAGCCTTTATAGCCCTTTATGAACGGTATAGATCATACTCGTACCTCAATGACATAACACGTGACTTGTACGATATGCGTTCTCAATAGACATTACGTATGGTAGTACTTTAGGATCCCTGCAGTCCGAGCCATCCCTGGGCAGCCCAGGAATGGCTCGGTACTTGTCCGAAGCATGTTGGTATCCTTGACCAACCTCTACTGTTGGAGAGTGCTGTGTGCTGTTCCTGGAAACGTTGTAGCGTGGACGGTTTTTCCCACAGGCTACGAACTGACGCTGCCGTCGTGCCATCACTGCAGGTGTGTTTAGGATTCTCAAAGTCGTTCCAGATATGATTGTGCTCAAACATTCAGACCAGTTAGATATTACTGCTGTGTGCATTGATGAGAGTGCATGACGAGAGCGCACTGAATGTTTGACCTCATTGAGGCTTATGTTGACGTCCACCGTTGTGGCGGTAAGATAGTTTCACTGTACAAACATCACAAAGAGACCTTGCTGAGTTACTGATGAACTATTATTGTATTCTAGTGACGTAAAGTAGACATCGCAAGGCCTCTTTGGTGCTGAACTCTGCTATCAGGCAAGGCGTAGTGTTACGTGGTCTTTAGCAAGAGTGAGAGCAGTTAACATCATTTGTAAGACTTGTCCGAAGCATGTTGGTATCCTTGACCAACCTCTACTGTTGGAGAGTGCTGTGTGCTGTTCCTGGAAACGTTGTAGCGTGGACGGTTTTTCCCACAGGCTACGAACTGACGCTGCCGTCGTGCCATCACTGCAGGTGACGCCGCAAGCAGAAATGCTTGACAAGTTTATAAGATCGCATTATGACATGAAGAATGGTGAAGGGCCGATTGATGAGGCGTTTCGTAACCTAATAAAGATTCAAGCGTCTCCGTCAAAGTTGAGCCCTTTGGCTTTTAATGGGCCAGGGGGGCGGCTCACATACACATCAGATGCCCATCGTTCATACCATAATCTTACATCTGGAGGGAAGAGTATCACCAAGGAGTCATGGCAAGGGTGCCTTGATGAAATTCTCATGAAGGTTTGTGTTGAGTTGTGAACATACATTATAGAATGCCTTGTGCTTTAGATGATCTTCAAATGTACATTATTAGGATACGGGTCCACTATCCACATAAGGTACCTCAAGACACGTTCGGAGGAGGTCTATTTCGAACATAAGGTACAATCTGATTTAGATTACGCGTTAGTGTGAAAGGACTATTAAAGCTGCGATCACCGCATAGTCGAGCAACTGGTTTGGAAAGATACTGGGCACATAAGGATGCCAGTCTTGTTCATGCAGTTGCATGTGTCTAAAGAGCAGACAGTCGTCAAGGACTGTAGCTGGAGAGGCACGAACTTACGACCTGTCTGCTTGCTTACAGGATACGCCACTGCCCATAACCTTTACAGGTTATGGGCCCACGCCCTTCCAGCTGAGCCAAGGGCAGACAGGAGTGCATGGCATCATCGGATGCATCTGTACTGGGTTTTCCACGGACTCGCCTGACGGCAAGAAGAAGTAAAAAAGGAACAACTGGATATTCACTCAGAAGGCCTACCGACAGAGTCTTCAATATCTTGGGAAGTTTTTTTTTTTTTTTTTTTTTTTTCGTGAAGTGACCTGAGATTATCACCCGTCGTCGTTGTCGTGAGACCGTCAGTAGGTCCGGGTGGGCAAGCAATTGAATTGCTGAAGAATATTTTGCATATCTTGCATATTAAGGGTACATGCTAGACCTCGAAAGGGTGGAATACTTGAAAGTGCTGTGGTGTACTTCGGAAGGGTATACTTAAACCAGCTATGTCAGGCTGAACGCTGTGAGAGCAAGTGAAGTGTATGACCAGACCTCAAAGTCGTTCCCAAAGCAAGGTTTCTGAAAGTAATTCCAGCAGTACAGAGACTATGGCAACACCAGCAGGAGGCAGCACGGCCTCCTCAGGAGCTGGACAGTCAGGACAGACCACTGGAGGCACTGCAGCCAGCTCGTATGCATACACGATGAACTCCTCCAATCCCAAGATGTCTACACAGCTGAAGGCTGATCGCACAAATTTCAGGGCCTGGCGTGAAGAGCTGGAGTCCTGCGCAATGCAAAAGGGAGCAATGGGAGCGCTGGAGACAGCTATGCCTAAGACCGCAGAGAACGCAGCAGTAAAACATTTCATTTTGCAGTCTGTCCCGTCCATGTGGCACGACGAAGTCAAACAGCGGGGGAGCGCTTTTGACTTCATTCAGTGGATGGCAGACCGCTGCACTGGAGGGAAGGACAGGGAAATCACCGAGAAGTGGATCAAGGGGCTCAAACAGGGCATGGTAAAGGGAGAGACAGTGCAAGAATGGTGCCACCGAGTCATCAGTATTGCCGCCTCCCTGGAGGCCAATAACCATCAGCTGAGCGACCGCCAGATCTGCAGGTATATGTATAAGGGACTACCTGCAGTCTTGCAGAACGACGCTTGGGCAATTACCTCCGCCAAGTCAGACCCCTACAACATGCTGGAGACGATCCTCACTGCCATTGAGAACTTGGAGTACCAGGATATCCCGCTGGCAGAGTCAGTGCAAGTCACAGCATCAGCTGCAGCAGTTATGGCAGCAGCAGCAGCAGCCGTGCCAGCTCAGGGTGGAATCCCTGGGCCTCCCCAAGGCGCTGGAGCTGCACCGGGCGCTGGAGCAGCACCAGGAGTGGGAGCTGGAGCACCTGCTGATGGTCAGGCCCCCATGGCCCTTCAGCTCACAACGCTGGAGGCAGGGGGCGAGGGTCTGGACGTAGCAGGAGGCCAAAGGAGGAACTGGCGTGTCGCTTCTGCAACGAGACGTGACATTTCTGGAGAGAGTGCCTGGAACTGAAGAGGCTGCAAGCTCTACGTGGCACAATGCAAGCTGCAAGTGCGGGCCCAGCTGCGTGGTGGGGCACTGGAGCTCCTCAGCAACAAGCCAGCTGGTGGGATGCTGGCCAGTCCAGAGGAGGCCCTCCCGTGGCACCCTCACATGCTCCTGGATCTGTGTCCACTATCTTCCCCTTCTTCCCAGGCTGGCATCTCCCACCACCACCTCCTCCAGGTGCTGGTGAGCCTATGTTCGTTTCGTTGAATGTGCTTACCCCTACGTCTCATGGGGCTTTCAGTACCTCGTGGCTGATAGATAGTGGTGCATCGGTGCACCTTGTAAATGATCTGTCTTTACTACACAACCCAGTCCTGCATGCCCAACCCCTCCCTCTTCATTTGGCCACTTCTGACGCCAAAGGAGGGATAGTTGCAACTGGGTCTGTGTGCCTGGTCAATGCCAGACAAGAGGTGTTTTGGCTGCATAATGTGCAGTGTGTGCCCACTGCACACACTAATCTGATTTCTGTCACAGGAGCCATTCAGGATGGAGCATCATTCCTCACTGACAGTGCAGGTGGGTACACGACCATGAAAGGCCCAGCAGGCTGGTCTGGTAAGATAGCCAGAGAGCGAGGGCTGTTTTTTTTAGAATGGGTGTGTCCCGTCAAGAGCCAGCATGATGCGCAGCCACAGTCCAGTCCTCATGTTGCCTCGTATCATGCCAGGAAAGGGCACGTGTGTACAGATCGACTACTGTGGCATGCAAGGTTGGGGCATCCTGGGGTTAAGAGTATGACAAGGTTGGACAACGAAGACCTGGTTACTGGGATCAATGTGTCCCTTGCTCCATGCTCAGAGTGTTCTCCCCAGTGTGAGTCATGTATACAAGGGAAACATTCTCGCCCCCCCTTTCCAGCTTCCTCTAGGCCTGCAGAGAGTGTTTTAGATAGAGTGCATGTGGACACTGTGGGTCCCATTTCACCAGCTGCAATCACAGGAGAGCGTTTTTGGGTTACTGTTGTTGATGAAAAATCCCATCTGATAGCCTCATTGGCAGTGAAGTCGAAAGAAGCCATTCCCAAGGCCCTCATTGAGCTCTTGAAGTACTGGCAGACATTTCATGAGAAAGTGGTGAAGTGTGTGAGATCTGACAGAGGGACAGAATTTCTGAATCAGCAGTTCAAAGAATTTTGTGCTCAGCACGGCACTAAAATGGAGACCTCAGCTCCATCCACGCCTCAGCAAAATGGACTTGCTGAGCGCATGAATCGGACTCTGAAGGAGCGCACAAGGACCCTGTTGGTGCACGCTGCAGCAGACCCTTCCTTGTGGAAGGAGGCACTGGAGTCTGCCACCCTGCTGTACAACGTGGGCCCCACCACAGGCAGGCCTCTGACCCCTACTGAGATGTTCTATGGGGTAAAGCCTGATGTTGCTTCCTTGCGCACATGGGGCTGTGTGGCACATGTTCACATTCCCCCAGGTCAGCGGTCTGTATTTGGACCAAAGACCATTCCAGGCATGTTCACTGGGTATTGCCCACAGTCCAAGGCCTATCGAGTGTACGTAGGCAATGGTGTATGGAAAGAGGGCAGGGATGTTACATTCCTTGAGCATTTGAGAGGAGGGGAGAGAGTGGGTATGTCTAAGGTGCAACCTGGATCCTCTCAATGGCTCTCAGGAGCGTCCTCGCAGGGCAGGGGAGGCAATTCCAATGTCCCCAGCTCACCAACAGCCATTCCCGTGAATTTTTGGGAAGCAGAGGATGACCCAGTGGTGGAGTGCAAGCCCACTGGATCTCCTGCTACCACTGCCAGCTCTCCAGAGGATCACAGCAGGCTGAGGAGCTCAGTCGGACCTGTGGCTGGAGCCCCCAGCAGCCAGGATGGTTCCCCTGCCACTTCAGAGACCTCATAGCAGTCATGGTCAGTGCTGGGCCATCTTCAAAATTTAGCTCGGGGGGGTGCTGAAACGCACTCGCAGCTGGACAAACTGCAGAAGATGCAGGAGGGGGTCAGGTTCCATGGGAAGTCTCAACATAGACTTCCCCCAGGAACCACCCTCACAAGGGATCAGCGTTATGAACAGCGCCAGGCTAGGAGGGACTCAGGGGTCCCCATGCATGACCCTGGCTCAGGCCAGGTACTTGTGAGTGAGCCACCCTTGGTAGGTCTCCCTGATTTGCAGAGGCAGGTTGAGACAGGGGAGGCTATGCTTGGAGAAGATGTTAGCGAGAAGAGTAGTGGGCTAGAAGTGCCAGCAGCAGGGGAAGCACGGAGTCAAGTTGAGCTGGGAACCAGTCATGCTTATGGGGTGCAGCCTGACACAGTAGGCGCAGCTCAGGAAAGTTAGAGTAGTGTACCTAGGTGTGAGTCCAGGAGAGAGAGAGAGCTGCTGCTTCCACCTGCATTGAGAAAGGTGAGAGATTGTAATGGTGGAGCGCATGAGTCTGACAGTTCAAGAGAGAGAGTTGGGGAGGGCTCTGGCAGTTCTGGCTGTACTGCAGGATCTCAACATAAGGTACAAAATGTACCTTATTCTGGGAACCAGGATCAGAGGGATATAAAAGACAACAGTCCCAGGAGTGCTGACAGTACTGCAAAGTCTCAGCATAAGGTACAAAATGTACCTTATGTCAAACTGGGAAAGGTTCACGTGCCATCTAACCTGAGGGAAGCCCAATGCTCCCCTCAGTGGGATTTTTGGCAACAAGCAATGAGGGAAGAGATGGATTCCCTTGATACCCATGAGGTTCTAGAGTATGTGGACAGACCACATGGACAAAAAGTTATTCCTGTCCATTGGATATTCTCCACTAAAATTGATGCACATGGGAAAGTTACTCGCTTTAAAGCGAGGCTAGTTGCCCAAGGGTGTAGACAGATCCCTGGGATAGATGTTGGGGAGGTATTTGCACCCACCAGCAGCTATGGGGCAAGGAGGGCTGTGCTGGCAGTGGCTGCCACACAGAATCTTGAGATCCACCAAGTGGATATCAAGACGGCTTTTCTCAATGGAGAGTTGGAGGAAGAGGTCTATGTGACTCAACCACCAGGATTTGAGAATGGCAACACGAGGGTTGTGTGCAAGCTCAGGAAGGCACTATACGGTCTAAAACAAGCCCCACGGGCTTGGCACAAGACCTTGACCGACAAGCTGAGCGTGATGGGGTATAGTGTGTGCAAGAGTGATGCGGGTGTATACATCAGGAGGGCCCCTGATGGCGACCTGTCCTTTATTCTTGTTTATGTTGATGATCTTCTCATAGTTGCCAGATTGGTTGCAGAGATTGAGTGGGGGAAAGAGTTGTTGAAGAAGGACTTCACCATCCATGATTTGGGAGAGGTGAATGATTTCCTGGGGTGTCAGGTCCTACGCAATAGAGTTCAGAGCACTATTTCCATGAGTTGCACTCTCAAGATTGATGCTCTTGTGGAAAAGTTTGGTGTTGCTGATGATGGGCGTGTGGTTGATACCCCCATGTCCAAGGACTTCGTGGCTAGCAGCAGACCCGAGTCCTCAGATGGTTTATCACATGGGGCAGGTACCCCACTGCCACCTGGTCATCGGTACTGTGAGTTGATTGGATCGTTGCTATATATTGCCAATACGACCCGGCCTGACATTTCTCAGGCTGTTGGAGTGTTGTCAAGGTATAGAATGACACCCACTACCTCACACTGGAATGAGGCCATTCGAGTGCTGAAGTACTTGAGAGATACGAGAGAATTAGCTCTTACTCTGGGTGGAAAGGGGCCTGAGCTAGAGGCTATGTTGATGCCGACTATGCTGGGGACCTGGACCACAGGTATTCCACCACTGGCTATGTTCTATCAGTCTATGGTAGTGCCGTGGTTTGGGGAAGCAAGAAGCAGAGCTCAGTTGCTACCTCAACTGTGCAAGCCGAGTTTATGGCAGCCGGCCATATTGTGAAGGAAGCTGTTATAATAGTGACAGAACATTTTGGTGCCTTTCCCTCAGAAGAGTAATAGTGGCCAGATCATCGTCAATTACCAGAGAGAACAGTTAGTAGAATGAGTAATCAGTGGCAGAACCCAGGAGTTCTGCCAGAACCAATCTAGACCAATTGCACGTTAATAAGAAAGGATGAGGTAATCGGACACGGTTTGCTCGAAAGGCTATATGCTCCTGGCTCGAAGGATAGAGGCACTTGATTGGGACATCAAAAGCACTTCGGGTGTTTGCTACTTTACTGTTGCCAGTCAAGTCTCTTCACTCACAGACGACACTGCTTGTTTCTCTACGCACAACAAGAGTGTCGCCGGACTTAACACCCTCGTGCCGGGTCATACAGGTAAACTGCGGTCAAGACATCATATGAACATGAACAATGGTTTAGGAAGGGTCTAGATAAGGTACAATAGAAAGGTGTAATTGCTTAGCTCATCGGACATTGGTAATGCAGACTATCAGTAACGTTGTTGATAGAGTAGTTTGAATTGCCGAGTGACGAGAGAGAGCAATAAACATTGTAAGACTTGATTGGGACATCAAAAGCACTTCGGGTGTTTGCTACTTTACTGTTGCCAGTCAAGTCTCTTCACTCACAGACGACACTGCTTGTTTCTCTACGCACAACAAGAGTGTCGCCGGACTTAACACCCTCGTGCCGGGTCATACAGGGAACGCCAAGCACAAAAGTTCACAGGTTATGGGCCCACCACTTTTCTGCTGAGGCATGAAAAATGTATGACTTGGGCAGAGTAGTCTGCGATGGCGCGAACGCGACAAACCGGACGTATGAGCACGGGCAGAAGTAGACCTCATCCACCTCCACCTCCTCCTCCAACATATAACGAGCGAAGAAAGGCAGGAGGAGAGACAGGCCCACGAACGATAGACGAACGGGTATTCCTAGTGAAGGACTTCGTCCACGAAGCCCACGGACGAGGAGCACTTACCCCACCTCAGTGGTTCCGAGAGCGTTTCCCGATTTATCCAGCATATAAATTCACTGTTTGGGAAATCTCGTTCATCAACGGAGAGCCTGGATATCTGACACGAGCAATCTTTGAGAGGTGCTTACAGCAAACAGGAGGTCCGTCGCACGAAGCATATTGGACCGAGAAAGCGGCCTACGCAGCGATTGAGCTAGCTTTGAGCAGCCTGGGAGACGATTTCATTGATCATCTGATTCTCTACGGCGAAGGACAATTTGAAGTGGACGAGTGGGAAACAGAAGACGACAGTGAGGACGAGGACGGAGACTCCAGACTGTCAGAAAGGAGCGAAGATTGACAGGGTCCGAACAGCATGAAGAAGAAGGGTACGAGCACCAGTGAAGCATCAAAGTCAGCGGACGAGGAATCAACATCAACTCCCACGCGAGAGCCATGCACACCCAGTACCTCCAAGGGTGAGGGAGACAGTCTTCCCAAGGTTATTGCCACGCAAGTAAAGGTCCATATCAAGCTATTGCGTCATGGTCAGAACTTTATAGTGTGGGATAATGCATTCACTGCTGCTAATAGTGCAAAAGGTTCCCTACCTGCTATTCAAGAAGCCATGCCTGGTACAATTCACAATGCTGCTGCTATGTTACTGATCTATGAATCAGTACCAGAAGAATGGTTGGGGGAACTGTCTAGCAAGCCATCTGCTTATGATGCCTACGTATTTATATGCAAGAAATTTGTTGGTGGACACAACCCCCAAGCCAATGCAGACTGGCTGAAGGAGATGGCAAGGGGCATGAAGAGAGGGGAAACTATCTCCCAGTATGTGTCCAGGATGATCAATCTGAAGAGCTGCCTGAAACGTAACGGACATGATCTCCTGGATGGTCATGTGGCAACCCAGATAGTGCAGGGACTTCCAGCAGCAGCCAACCCACCAGGATTGCTACCCACTGCAGTTGCTCAGCCTTTGGATCAGCTGGCAGATCTGATCTCCACCACAGCAGAGGCCTCAGGGTATAATGATGATGGGGAGCAACAGGCAGTGGTCATGATGGCTCAGCCTACCCCACCTGCCCCTGTAACTGCACCAACAGCATGTGCGCTGAACCAACCCAAGCAGCCAGCAGAGGGGGAAGCAAAGGGAGAGATAAAGGGGACCTGCAACTACTGCCACAAAAGGGGGCACTTCTGGCGAGACTGCCGCAAGAGGCAGAGGGATGCAGACACCCAGAGGAACGTAGTTGCAGCTGTACAGCAGCTAGCTGGCATGTGGCCTCAGGGACAATTCCCTGGAGCACCTCAGCCACCCCCAACTGTGCAGCATGCCTTCCCGGGAGCTGGAGCATTCCCACTGTTGCATCCACCACATGGCCCTCCCTCTCCCCCTTCAGAAGGTATGCCATACGTAGTGTCCTACAATGTGCTGGACTCTCACTGCAATAGACAGTCCAAACAGTCTTGGCTTGTGGATAGTGGAGCGTCAGTGCACCTTGTGAACAGCCTGTCCCTGCTGCATGCCCCCACTGTACATACCAAACCTATTCCCCTTCAACTTGCCACCTCAGATGCAACAGGAGGAATCATTGCCACTGGCTCCGTTTGTCTGTTGTCCTCACAGCACGTACCACTGTGGCTGCATCATGTGCAGTGTGTTCCTTCAGCTACGACCAATATCCTGTCAGTATCTGCTGCCCTTCGTGATGGTGCCTGCCTCGCCACAGACGGTGTGGGCAGCTTTACAGCAGTGACAGGCCCAAATGGGTGGAGGATGCCAGTGAGCGCAGAGAATGGTTTGTATTATGTACACAACTGTGTGCCTGTGACTGCAAGTAAAACCCCATGCCCAGTAACAGCTGCCCTGAAGAGAAAAAGTAAGAAAAGCCTGAAGCACGACTGCACTAGACGGTTCCTGTGGCACAGCAGACTGGGACACCCTGGAGAACCATGGATGCTACGGCTGAGCAGCGAGCAATTGGTCACTGGCCTAGACACACATCTCCCTCCTTGTGAAAAATGCCCCAAGTACTGTGAAGCCTGTATTGAGGGGAAGCATGCACGCCCACCGTTTGGGGAAAGTTCCAGACCTGCAGTGAACCCCCTTGACAGAATTCACATTGATACTGTGGGTCCTATATCTCCAGCTGCAATTACTGGAGAACGGTATTGGGTGACAGTAGTTGATGAAGCATCAGGATGGAAAGCAGCTTTGCCAGTTAAATCAAAGGAGGTCATTGGAGCTGTTGTCAGGGATCTTGTCCTGTTTTGGCAGACAGAACGAAGGACCACTGTGAAATGCATTCGGTGTGACAGGGGGACTGAATTTGTTAATGCCAAATTCAAGGAGTTCTGTGCATCTCAGGGCACTAAACTGGAGATGTCAGCACCATATACCCCGCAACAGAATGGAATAGCTGAGCGAGCCAACAGAACCCTCAAGGAGCGAACCAGGACACTTCTCAACTTTGCAGCAGCCAGTCCCGTGATGTGGAAAGAGGCACTGGAGACAGCCTGCACCCTTGTGAACATGGGACCCAACTCAGGCAGGCCTCTTACCCCCTGTGAAATGTTTATGGGATACAAACCTGATGTCTCCCTTCTACGTACCTGGGGATGTCTGGCATTCGTGCATGTTCCAGACCAGCAGAGGGGTGTATTTGCTCCTAAGGCAGTACCCGGGATGTTCACTGGATATTCACCAGTGTCCAAGGCATATCGAATCTATCTAGGAGGAGGGGTCTGGCGGGAGAGCAGAGATGTGGAATTTGTGGAGCACATTCGGGGGGCCTCCAGAGTAGGATTACACATTCTGCCTGGACAGCCACAGATGTTTTCATATCCAGAAGGTTTGCACCTCCAGCAGTGGGATAGTGAACTTCCTGCTGATCCCATCCAGCCCCACACTCGAGATGGTAGGATCAGCATACCCAGCTCCAGCAACAGACCTGACAGCACCCTCCCAGAAGCCCCTGACGAGGCTGCAACCGAGCCTGACTGTCAGGGGAAGTGCCTCCCGGAGGAAGGTGCCTCAGATCTTGCCACTGGATCACCGGGAGGAACTCATCAGCTGGACCTGGACCAGTCCGGCATGCTGGAGACTCTTCGTCGAATGGCAAGAGGGAATCCCGACAGCGAAGAACACCAACGGTGTTTGGGGCGAGCACAGCAGACACTCCGAGCCCCGCAGCCTGACAACGAAGGCCAGCAGCCGGATGGATTGACAAGATCACAACGCTATGAGCAGCGCACTGCTGCTCGAGAGCTCCTGCTGGCACAGGAGAAGGGCGAGAGCTGTGAGCGAGTGGGGTTGACTGAATGTGACACCGAGTCACAGGGACCAGGGGAAGTGCAGGAAAGAGGTCAGAATCCTGAGAGACCTGCATCACATGTGAGCGATGAGAGGGGGACAGTCTTTGATCAGACTGAAAATGGTCCAAGCGAGCTGAGTTGCCTGGGTGGGACCTGCTCAGTACCTGAGGAAATTGTTAGAGATGGGAGCTCTGTCTGTAATGCCCAGAGACAATGTGGTGCCAGCCACGCAAGTGTGGGCTATGCTTGTGAGTGTGCTGCTGGGCCTGCGCCCCAGCGCTCATGTTTGGCAGGGAGCAGACAGAGAGAGAGAGAGACATGGGCACAGTCTCAAGACAGACCAAGAGCTCATGCCATGCAGTGTGGTTCAAATGCCTGTGAGAGTCCAGACGGGACTGCAAACCGTCAGCCATGTGAGAGTGTGTCAGAGGAGGTGAATCGGAAGCCTAGACAGTGTGAGAATTCGCCCAATTACAAGAGCTTTCCGAGAGGTACCTGTGTTTGGGAGGATGATGTGAGAGAGACTGGCAGCAAGCTTGAGAGGGCAAGTTGTGAGTCTAAGAGAGAGAAAGATCAGAGAGGGGGGTCTGGATCGCTCCCCACAGTCCCCTCGTGCAGTGCGGCGATATTCAGCGAAAGAGTAGTGGGTGACAGTGAGAGTAAGAGTAAGCCAGATCAGGGGAAGCACACTGGTGTGCGATTTGGGAAGATTAGTGTGCCTTCCAGTTTAAAGGAAGCCCAGCAGTCCCCACAGTGGGAATATTGGAAGGCTGCAATGCAGGAGGAGCAAAACTCCTTAGATGCTCATGAGGTGATGGAGTTTGTTCCAAGACCTCGTGGTCACAAAGTAATCCCTGTTCACTGGATTTTCTCAGTGAAAATGGATGCTCATGGTAATGTGCTTAGATTCAAGGCTAGGCTGGTGGCTCAAGGGTGCAGGCAAATTCCAGGAGTGGATGTAATGGAGGTATTCGCTCCCACCAGCAGTTATGGGTCTAGAAGAGCTTTGCTGTCTGTAGCTGCACAGGAGGGTCTTGAAATTCACCAGGTGGATGTTAAGACTGCATTTCTAAATGGTGAATTAGAGGAGGAGGTCTATGTCACACAACCTCCTGGGTTTGAGAATGGGGATGGGAACACTGTGTGTCGCTTGAAGAAGGCACTGTATGGCCTGAAGCAAGCTCCAAGGGCATGGCATAAGACCCTTAATGAGAAGCTACATACCATGGGGTATGAGGTGTGCAAGAGTGATGCTGGGGTCTATGTGAAATGTTCTGTGGATGGAGGGAAATCCTTTGTGCTGATTTATGTTGATGATCTATTGATAGTTTCAAAGGGCATGAGTGAGATTGAGAGAGTGAAAGGGTTGCTGAAGCAGGAGTTCACCATTCATGATCTAGGAGAGGTGAAAGATTTCTTGGGCTGTCAAGTGATGAGAGATAGAGAGAAAGGGTTGATTTCCTTGAGTTGCATCCCAAAGATTGATGCCTTAGTTGAGAAATTTGGGCTGGATCTGGAGTCTGTGGGGCCTGACACCCCTATGACTAAGGATTTTGTGGCCACACAGCGACCTATGTCTAAGGACAACAGTGCCAGCATTGGAGCTGGGAGTCCCTTACCTCCGGGTCACAGATACTGTGAACTGGTTGGGTCACTGTTGTACATTGCCAACACCACAAGGCCTGATATTTCCCAGGCTGTAGGAGTGCTTTCCAGGTATAGGATTACTCCCACCACTGCTCATTGGAAAGAAGCCATCAGAGTGTTGAAATATCTGATGGCTACCAGGGATCTTGTGTTAGTACTTGGAGGGAAGGACACAGAGCTGGAGGGCTTTGTGGATGCAGATTATGGTGGTGATCAGGATCACAGGTTTTCCACTACTGTGTGGCATCCTTTATAGGGTTCCGTGCCCAACGGTACCCCCACAAAATTTTTCGGTTAGTTAGCGAGATTCAGTCGGGCTGCGGGGTTATAAATGTAGGTTCGAATCGATTGGTCGGATCGCCACCCGGGTTTGTGAGGCCCCGGGACCTAGCACTTGGGAGGGACTTACTGGACTGCTCACGGTCTTGCGACCGGTCTTTCGGACGATAACCGGAGGCTGGCTCCGATTGCTTTCAGGCTCGTTCGGCTCCGAGCTGCGGGGCTGGACTCGTGCTGGGTCTGGTGGTTTAGGAGTTATTAGTTTACTAACGGTTTTCTGAAAAGGATTTTATTCTCCAGGATGTGTGTTTTCTTCCTATTGGGTTTTCTTGAAGTTCATCGGGGTCCTTCGGATCAGGGTTTAGGCGGCTTACGGCTACGTCGCGGCTATCGCTCAGATGTTTCTCTGCTGTTGTGAGGACCTAGAATATGACTATTTCGAAGTCTCTGTGGGGTCGGATGGTGATGTGCGTTTGATCTCGTGGTGAGGTTTGTGAGGCCGTGTATGGTGTAAGTTTATCGTCTTACTAACAAGGGTATTGTTCTACTCACGTTTATCTTTCAACTTGACAAGTTAATTATGACAATATTATTTCACATTCAGTAGGAATTTGGGTGTTACCAGGCAAATTAACGGTTATCACCGGGACGATCAATGGCCTAACTCGGCAAGTCAGTGGTGTCACAAAAAGTACTATATTACTGCAAGTGATGTGTTTCAGAAACAATCCAAATAACAGGTCAAACAATCAACATCCCTATTTCGCCGGGGGCCGCGGACAGACACGGAGTTGGGGCGCTATGCTTTACACGCAACTTTCCGAATTATACTGTTACTTGTGGGCCGGGGGCTGAGCCCCTAATATACACTCCCCTCTAGTAATACGTACAGCATCCCAAGCCGTATTAACACATGCCCTCACATGATCAAGGGCGGCTAAAACACTGCCAACACATCGATCAGCGGACGGCTAAAAGTCAAAGTTCCTCGTGCCGAACTGCATGGCACCTACCGAGTACCAAAGTCTCCGCGAACATTCAATTCCAACCGTTGCTTCGAATGAAATCACCGGAATACACAATTTTGCCCTCAGGACCTAAATCAGGGACAAATACCCCAGTCCAGGTACAAAAGGGTAAAGACAAGCGCCATTTTTCCACGACTTTATGAAACGTCAAATAAGAGCCATAATAAAAGCTGTACAAGTCCGATTGAGGGTCGTTTACTAATCACCTTTGTGGCTACGCCAAATACACACATTGTCAGTTTAAATCAATCGGATGGCCACCAATGTACACGGTCACACTCCAGTTCACGACATATGTGGCATCCTTTCCCCCCCCCTTGAAAAAGAGAAAGTCTGGAACGACTTTCGAGAGTGTTTGTCGAGAGGACTAAAGAGCATAAAGTACAATGCCTATGACATAAGGTACAAATAGTACGGGTATTCAATTCTGTCTTGTACTCACGCATGTAGGAATTCTTTCCTCCTCTAAGGGATGGTCTTACTAATATCTTCGTGATATCATAATGTATTGAACTTAATATATTTTACTGAATAAGGTACAACATGTACTGCATCAAGTGTACTGCCTATGGTCATCAAGGGATGCCCATTTTACACCACCAGAGTTCGATTGCATCAGATTGCTTCCACCTTGAAGGTGTACATGTCTGATAAAAGCAAGTTTCTCGGGACCAGAGCCGGTGTGACATCCTTCTCCATCTTTGGGCTTCCAAACCCTCCAAATTCAATTGGTCCAGCCAGATTATTGCTCGGATGCGCCGAGGTATTGCATGTTCCTTGTTAAGATATCCATGATAGTAGAACGACTCCAATTGTGTCGGCTGCATGCGGCACGCTTGGTCTTTGCTCATTGTTCCTTGAACAGCTCCTTGTACTTCGTCCTTGCCGCAAGGTACTTTGTAGGTATCGATGTCCATTGCTGCGCGTTGGGAAGGTGATTCATAATGCACCGCCTTTGCGGCATCACCGTTGTTCATCGGGGACCCTTGGCCCATGAGTATAGATGCGCGGGGCTGAATTGCTCTTCGCTTACATATGCCATCCAATTCCAAACTCCAACGTTCCCTCAAGATACTGCTTTGGCTCAAGTCCTTTGAAGCAAGCTTCTTCTCATTCACGGTCTTTCTTCGTAGGAAGGATGCGACCTTCAGCACTCTACCGGTAGTGGTATAACTTACTTTAAACATTTTCAATGCGTGCAATACTATTCCTTTTCTAATTATTTCCTTTAGTCCTTTTAGTGGTGGCTGGGATGGTACTTCCCAACGGTGGGTATTGATTCCCTCCAGGTCTTTCCTTTAGAATTTTGGGAAACAAGCGTGCTGCCGTCGTAGTACTCCTTAACAATGTCAAGTCGGCCCTCGTACCATGGTACTGTCCTTGGGCCAAATCCTCTGGTGGCCTTTCGTACAAGTGGCCAGTTGCGGGTCCTTCATTCAATAGGGAATTCTTTGGCGGCAAAATAGTAGTTCTGGGCCCGGCGTGCTATTCGCTAGCATCCTTGCGGCTTGTCCCAGGTCGGTGTCGTTTGTCAGCGGCTAAGTACTCAAGTACTTCTTCATCGTCCACAAGGTCGCGAGAGGGGACGGCATCCGCAATCTGGTCACATAAAGGGCATAGCCAGGGTCCCCTGGGTACCCGGGCCAGTGCAGGCTCCAAACAGTCGATGTGGTATCCGTGGTTGCCGAGGTCACATAGTAGCATGGTCTCCTCATCATCTCTTCCCGTGCATACTTGGCACGGTACATCTTCCATAAGCGGCGGGCTGTCAGTACGCATACGCGGTGTAGTCTTAGGTTCTTGGCTGGCCATAGCGGCAGAACGGCCAGATATAGTCTCCGTAGGCGGCTGCAGGTCATAAATCTGTGTTGATTCAATTCTCATCTCCGGAAGGCAGTCCCTGGAAGGGGGTGCATCATCCTCCGGGGTCGTCATGCGGCGTAGGGTTGGTGAAGTTACTATCTCTCCGCGCTGGGTGGTATCGTGCGCGGGTGGCGGGTAAGGTTGGTCCAGGTCCATTGTGTCTCCAGCAGGCGGCATATTTTCCTTGTCAAAGGTCATGGTGTAGCAGTGCATGTGGTTCTCCTCATTATTTTCTTCTTCTAACGGCGGCGGCGGCGGCTCTTCACTGTAGTCTTCTCCGGGGGGCGGCATTAGGCGTAGACGGGAAAGGCAATCCACATTCCCATGCAAGGTCCCCGAGCGGTGCTGGATGTCAAAGTCATATTCTTGTAGTCCGATGGCGTATCGTGCTAGTTTGCCGGACAAATTGCCTGAAGTGAGTAACCACTTCAAAGCTTTGTGGTCTGTTACTATAGTAAATTGAACTCCATAGAGGTAGGGGCGGAATAGCTTCACGGCCCACACTATGGCAAGCAGCTCCCCATCCGTTGGAGAGTAGCTGAGCTCTGCTCCTTGTAAAGTTTTGCTGGCGTATGCGATCACATGGTCACCATCCTCGAACTCCTGGCCCAGAATGGCGGCGGCGGCTCCGGGCTGCCAATCAGTGTATAGGGTGAATTTCTTGCTGAAGTCGGGGTATCGTAAAAGCGGCGCATCCACTAGCATAGCCTTGATGGCTTCAAAAGCGGCTTGGCAGTCAGTGGTCCAGTTGAAAACAATCCCCTTTCTCGTAAGCCGCGTCAATGGGGCAGATATGGCGGCCATGTTGTGCAGAAATCTCCTGTAGTAGTTTGCAAGTCCCAAAAAGGACCTGACTTCGGTCACGTTCGTTGGCGGTGCTGCGTTGAGAACTGCCTCAACCTTGGAAGGGTTGGGCTTTATGCCTTGGGGCGTGATAATGTATCCTAAGTACAACACTTCACTGCAACATAACTCACACTTGGCCGGGTTGGCTCTAAAGCCCACCGCACGGAAGCGTTCAAGCACTAACTTCAAATGAGTGAGGTGGTCCTTAAATGTGCGGCTGTATACCAAACAATCATCTAAATAAATGACACAACACTTGCCTATTAAGTCTTGCAATAGAGTGTTAACAAATCTCTGAAGCGTAGCCGGGGCGTTACGCAAGCCGAACGGCATTGATACAAACTCGAATAAACCTTCTTTGGTGGTAAAAGCGGTCTTTGCACGGTCCTCTGGGGCTACTGGTATCAACCAAAAGGCTGACTTGCAATCAATCTTACTTAAATATTCCACCCCCTGACCTAAGGAATCTAGGGTCTCGTCTATCCTAGGCATGGGGTAGTTGTCACGTCGGGTAACTGCATTTAATGGACGGTAGTCAATACAAAACCGGACAGAGCCATCCGGCTTGCCTACTAACACAGGCGAACTAGACCAAGGAGAGCTGGAAGGCACTATCACTCCAGCCTCTAGCATTTTGTGAACTTCTTCCTCGATCACCTGATCCTCCGAACGGGACAAGCGATAAGGGCGTGTTTTGATGGGGACCGCATCCCCAGTGTCTATGCGGTGGTGCATTAAGGTGGTTCTTTCCTGTACTATACCTGGGGAAAATACGTCCCTGTACTCCTGTAATAATCTCTCAATCTCTTCTTCTCTCTTAGGACCCAATTTTCGCATCCCGGTGGTGATTTTTAACATGGGATCGGGGTCCTGTTTCATCTTTTCAGTATTTGTTATCTCTCTCAACTTCTGCATACCAGGATCTTCCTTCCTAAGGGAGGTGGGGACACGAACAATTATGACAGGCCATCTGGTAGGGCCATAACGACGTCGCAGACCTGCAGGGTCCTCTCCCGGGGCCGTGAAAAGCTGCACACCAGGAGGGTATTGTTTGATGATCTCAAATTGCTCCATTACTGTAGGAAACCAAGGGGCAGAAGGCCACCATGGTAGCACAAGTACTGCACTAGTGGTAAAGGGACTACTGGTGAAACACGCGAGGCAGTGATTCACAACTCTGTCAATTATCGAAAAAGGTGGGTTGCAATATATACTCAAATGGGTCCAGCTCTGCTGTAAACAATCGTCCTCAGCGGACCAATACAAAGGTAACTGAGAGTTGTGACCTTGGAGATCACAACATGCGTCGAGGTCAAAAGGACCCCACTGTGTTTCAATTTCTCTAAAAACATTAGTTTCCAACATCCAATCTTCAGTCATGTAAGGATGGGCTGCTAACTCAAGCTCTCGACCCTCGTTGCTTACTGTCGCAATGTAAATCTCATTCTCACTTCCGGAAGAGAAAGCCTCATGCTCCTCCGAATACTCTTCCTCCTCCTCGGAGGGTTCAGTACTAGGAATTTCTCCCTCACTCCCGGAATAAAGGTCTGTTTCTTCCTGGGATTCTTCTGACAGATCGTTCTCAATGTTTATAATTTCGTCTGGTAGGCCGGGTACCCCAGGTACCCCTGGGTCGGCGGGATGACCCGCGGGACCATCGAAATCTATTCCTGGGACTCTCGCGACGCAATATCGGTTGCTGCTTTTACTGGCAGGCATGACAGTGATGGGAACTCTCCCCATAATTTGTGGTTCTATTCGAAAAGACATCTCTTGCTTGGCGAAGCTTATCTCGGCGTGAGCCTGAGTAAGCCAATCTGTTCCAAGAAGTACATCATAAGAAGTCGCTCCACTAACAAATACGTCAATTGGTATTACTAAGCCCTCAACTCCTACAGGGAGCTTGCGAATAATGCCCCAAGGAGTGGACATTTTCCCATCTGCACACGAGTATCTAAGACGTGAAGGCTCAATCTGATCAATTAAATTTAACTGTCGTGCGGCTGATTGTGAAATCATTGTGTTTGTGGCACCAGTATCGATGATGCCATCCTCAAATACTAAGTCATTAATGATTATAGGTACGGTGGCAACAGTGGTGTTCACCGGATTCCTTTGCAGGTTTGATTGTGGCATTTGCGTTGAAGGTGACTCCTCGTTGTCAGTCCTGCTAGTTGAGGTGGTCCCTCCAGAAACGTAGATAACTTCCGCATTGGTAGCTCTCGCTGGCGGCGGGTCTCGCTGTCTGTTACGCAGAAATTCCTCACGGGACTCCTTTAGCTCCATGATTGACTTGTTGAACTCCTCCTCGCTGATGTGGTTCAGGTAGGTTTGTACGGTGAGCTTCATGGGAAGCCCTTTAATCTGCTGAATGGGTTCTGCCGTAGCTGGTGCGCTGGCCACTGGTCTCCTGTAGGCGGCGGGACGTGCGGCATTAGGTAGGGGAGGCAATCCTCCAAGGTCCACGTGTGGACGCGCTGCTGGCTCCCTTGCAGGTGCAGGAGGGGGTGCTGCTGGTGTTGTAGGTTCTACTGGTTGTCTCTGAGCTGGTGCAGGCCGAGGGGCGGCAGGCCTTGGTATGTTTCTTGGGTCAACTGTGGTGTCCTCCAGATTGTTGGGGCGGCGCCGAAGCAGCGGTTGGTTTGCTTCAGGTGGACTTTCTGCTGGCCTCTTAGTGGCATATATAGGATACACGGGAAAAGGATCCGTGAATCCATCATGCATTATTGTGGCGTGCTCCGGGGGCGGTTGCTCCGGTTGCTGTTCATGCTCCACAAACTTGGTGAAGTTGGCTGTGGGCTGTCGCTGTAGTTCTGCGATTTGAATTCGTAGTCTCTCCATCTCCCTTGTGAGGGTGTCAATGTCATTAATTGGGGGTGGCGCAGGTGCCTCCCTTGGTGGGTTGTTTGGTGCAATCTGCCTAGGCGGTGCTGCTGGCTGCTGGTTGCGTCGCTCCGGGAAGTCTCGCTGACGCTGCCAATTTCTGTTGTCTCTATTGTTCTCTCTCTGATTTTGCTGCGGCGGCGGGCGTGCTGCACGCTGATCCATATTGTCATCGGCGCGGCGATTCCATTGATCCATCCTCTCGCGCGCCGGCACTTGTATGTTCTGGCTTGAATACATGCCCCCTAAAGGCGCGTGTCCAAATGTTTGTTCATAATCAGCTGCCAATTTTATAATGTCGGCTAACGCTCCTTTGCCGGGGTAGGTCATCTGAACCCTCTCACGTAGATGTGGTACTAGACCTTTAACAAATAGTTGTGTTACCATTCTGGGAGGCAGAGAGTTCTGCAAATAACCCACTATTTTCCTGAATCTGTCAGCATAACTCCTAACAGTCTCATTAGATTGTTGTGCACATGTGTCTAATTTCAACATAAGGGTGTCCTCATCGAGGCCAAATCTTTCGAGAAAAGCCTCCTTGCATTCATCCCAGTCACTAAAGTCATCTTGATTTGCACGAAACCAGGTATATGCTTCTTCACGCATTGCGTGTTTGACAAATCGTAAAACTCGATCGCCCACTATATGGTTGATCTCAATAAACAACTCAAAGGACTCAAGCCACTGAAAAGGGTCTTCTGTGGGCTTTCCATAGAAAAATTCTAAACGAACAGGAGTTTGTACGTCTGCCATTCTAGTTGTTTAATCAAACAAGGCCTTACGCTCTAGATGGCCTAACACACTATTAGAGATTACGCTCGTGTGTTCACGACACAAATTAATGTCAGATATGGCTGGTACTGCTACTTACTGTATTGCTGATTCTGCTGTTTTAGCTGGCTGCAGGGGTGCCTGTTCAACAAACGGAGTGTAATCAACCCCTCCTAAAGGGGCATCCCGTGAACCCAATTGCAATCGTGCAATGCTAGTCTATTGTAAATTTGGTAATACAAGGTTTCTTTCTGCTTGTTACATTCACTGCAGTTATAAAATTAACGAATCGTATTACTAAGGTTGCAGTATCTTCAACCTAAACAAGGTCCCACTACCAACCTTGGACTTCCAGAAGATAAAGGCAATCCTTACAAAGGTACTGTGAATGATCTTTAAATACTACAACAACTGCTACTACAATTTCTTAGATCGATCAAATATATATTCTTCCTGATGCGTATCCAACTACCGCGATCTTTGGGGCTGCAAAGATTTCGATAAACAAACAATCAAGCAATCGCGGCTATGAAATTAAGGTCTTTACTGTTGATAAAATTCACACAAACAGAAATCAAGTGCTGCAATCAATCAAATTGTCTCAACTAACCGTGCAGTACAGACGATGATGTGCTATAAACTGAACTTTCCAAAAGTATGGTTTCGCTTCAAACGGTTGATGCTGATGCTTCTGCTGTCAACTCCTGCGACAAACGGAATGTAATCAAGCCCCTCCTAAAGGGGTATACCCAGCCCTATATGCAGACAAAGCTCAACTGATTCAAGTTACGGTACAACTTTGTACAAGAAACACGGCAAACTTCTGCGCAGAAGGACCAGATTCGGAGAGCCTAGGGTTAACAAAGTTAACGCGCTAAAACTCCCTGGACGGTGCAGCCATACCGGGTTCCGTGCCCAACGGTACCCCCACAAAATTTTTCGGTTAGTTAGCGAGATTCAGTCGGGCTGCGGGGTTATAAATGTAGGTTCGAATCGATTGGTCGGATCGCCACCCGGGTTTGTGAGGCCCCGGGACCTAGCACTTGGGAGGGACTTACTGGACTGCTCCCGGTCTTGCGACCGGTCTTTCGGACGATAACCGGAGGCTGGCTCCGATTGCTTAGGCTAGCCGGCTCTGACTGGTGGGGCTGGACTCGTGCTGGGTCTGTGGTTTAAGAGTTATTAGATTACTATCGGTTTTCTGAAAAGGTTTCTTTCTCCAGGATGTGTGTTTTCTTCCTATTGGTTTTCTTGAAGTTCATCCGGGTCTTCCGGATCAGGGTTTAGGCGGCTTACGGCTACGTCGCGGCTATCGCTCAGATGTTTCTCTGCTGTTGTGAGGACCTAGAATATGACTATTTCGAAGTCTCTGTGGGGTCGGATGGTGATGTGCGTTTGATCTCGTGGTGAGGTTTGTGAGGCCGTGTATGGTGTAAGTTTGTCGTCTTACTAACAAGGGTATTGTTCTACTCACGTTTATCTTTCAACTTGACAAGTTAATTATGACAATATTATTTCACATTCAGTAGGAATTTGGGTGTTACCAGCAAATTAACGGTTATCACCGGGACGATCAATGGCCTAACTCGGCAAGTCAGTGGTGTCACAAAAAGTACTATATTACTGCAAGTGATGTGTTTCAGAAACAATCCAAATAACAGGTCAAACAATCAACATCCCTATTTCGCCGGGGGCCGCGGACAGACACGGAGTTGGGGCGCTATGCTTTACACGCAACTTTCCGAATTATACTGTTACTTGTGGGCCGGGGGCTGAGCCCCTAATATACACTCCCCTCTAGTAATACGTACAGCATCCCAAGCCGTATTAACACATGCCCTCACATGATCAAGGGCGGCTAAAACACTGCCAACACATCGATCAGCGGACGGCTAAAAGTCAAAGTTCCTCGTGCCGAACTGCATGGCACCTACCGAGTACCAAAGTCTCCGCGAACATTCAATTCCAACCGTTGCTTCGAATGAAATCACCGGAATACACAATTTTGCCCTCAGGACCTAAATCAGGGACAAATACCCCAGTCCAGGTACAAAAGGGTAAAGACAAGCGCCATTTTTCCACGACTTTATGAAACGTCAAATAAGAGCCATAATAAAAGCTGTACAAGTCCGATTGAGGGTCGTTTACTAATCACCTTTGTGGCTACGCCAAATACACACATTGTCAGTTTAAATCAATCGGATGGCCACCAATGTACACGGTCACACTCCAGTTCACGACAACTGGTTACGTAATTCGTGTGTTTGGAGGAGCAGTAGTTTGGGGAAGCAAAAAGCAGTCTGCAGTGGCCACATCCACTGTAGAGGCTGAGTTTATGGCGGCTAGTGCAGCTGTCAAAGAGGCAAATTGGATGAAGGGATTCCTGGAAGAAATTGGGATTTCTCCGTGGATTGTGAAGATCCACTGTGATAATCAGGGATGCATCAATCATCTCAGAAATCCAGTGTTCTCTAAACATACCAAGCACATCGCAATCAGCTTCCATTTTGCACGGGAGGCTATTGCATTGGGTCAGGTGGATGTGAAATACGTTCCTTCTGCAAGGAATGTAGCAGATATATTCACGAAGCCTTTGACAAGGCAGGTGTTTCAGGGACATCGTGAGGCTCTGGGGTTGGCCAAGTTTTTGTGAGGAAAAGGCAAGGGGAAGTGTTATAATAGTGACAGAACATTTTGGTGCCTTTCCCTCAGAAGAGTAATAGTGGCCAGATCATCGTCAATTACCAGAGAGAACAGTTAGTAGAATGAGTAATCAGTGGCAGAACCCAGGAGTTCTGCCAGAACCAATCTAGACCAATTGCACGTTAATAAGAAAGGATGAGGTAATCGGACACGGTTTGCTCGAAAGGCTATATGCTCCTGGCTCGAAGGATAGAGGCACTTGATTGGGACATCAAAAGCACTTCGGGTGTTTGCTACTTTACTGTTGCCAGTCAAGTCTCTTCACTCACAGACGACACTGCTTGTTTCTCTACGCACAACAAGAGTGTCGCCGGACTTAACACCCTCGTGCCGGGTCATACAGGTAAACTGCGGTCAAGACATCATATGAACATGAACAATGGTTTAGGAAGGGTCTAGATAAGGTACAATAGAAAGGTGTAATTGCTTAGCTCATCGGACATTGGTAATGCAGACTATCAGTAACGTTGTTGATAGAGTAGTTTGAATTGCCGAGTGACGAGAGAGAGCAATAAACATTGTAAGACTTGATTGGGACATCAAAAGCACTTCGGGTGTTTGCTACTTTACTGTTGCCAGTCAAGTCTCTTCACTCACAGACGACACTGCTTGTTTCTCTACGCACAACAAGAGTGTCGCCGGACTTAACACCCTCGTGCCGGGTCATACAGGGAACGCCAAGCACAAAAGTTCACAGAAGCCAACTGGCTTAGGGGCTTCTTGGAAGAGATTGGAGCTGCACCTTGGAGAGTCAAAATTTTCTGTGACAACCAAGGATGCATTTCCAATTTACGGAACCCCCTTTAATCCAAATTCACAAAGCATGTTGCAGTAAGCTTCCACTATGCTAGGGAAGCTATGGCACTTGGGCAGGTAGATATCATCTATGTAGAATCTGCTCGAAATGTGGCTGACATTATGACCAAGCCACTTGCTAAGCCCGTGTTTGTTGGTCATCGTGATTCACTAGGTTTGAGAAGATACACATAAAGCATGCAGGCAAGGGGAAGTGTTGAGTTGTGAACATACATTATAGAATGCCTTGTGCTTTAGATGATCTTCAAATGTACATTATTAGGATACGGGTCCACTATCCACATAAGGTACCTCAAGACACGTTCGGAGGAGGTCTATTTCGAACATAAGGTACAATCTGATTTAGATTACGCGTTAGTGTGAAAGGACTATTAAAGCTGCGATCACCGCATAGTCGAGCAACTGGTTTGGAAAGATACTGGGCACATAAGGATGCCAGTCTTGTTCATGCAGTTGCATGTGTCTAAAGAGCAGACAGTCGTCAAGGACTGTAGCTGGAGAGGCACGAACTTACGACCTGTCTGCTTGCTTACAGGTGCGGTGACACAGGGTGTGTATTGGTAATGTGTTCATGTTTGATTGCTTGTTTGTAAGTGAACCATCTTAGTGGACAATCAAGTCTCCCAAACAGCTAAGGGACGGAGTCTTGATTGAGTATAGGAAGGTACTTGCTTTCAGCCGTCAGGAGCTTATCCGTGTGTAGATGCTCATTGACAGATCAACATGTAACGGAACTGGTTTGGAAAGATACTGGGCACATAAGGATGCCAGTCTTGTTCATGCAGTTGCATGTGTCTAAAGAGCAGACAGTCGTCAAGGACTGTAGCTGGAGAGGCACGAACTTACGACCTGTCTGCTTGCTACAGGATACGCCACTGCCCATAACCTTTACAGTTTGTGATATTGGAAGGACATTGGCTGAGCAATTATACGAGCGTTTCCCGCATACGGATTTGTTGGATGCACTTAGTGTCTTGCAAGCGTCCTATTGGGAGAAGCCACAACTTGTGGATCTTGAGGATTCTGTTGAGGTCCTAGTTGGGTTTTATGGTACAGAGAAGTTGCAGATAGTGGGCTCTTCTAACAACATCACCGTTTCCCCTATCATAAATGGGGATTTGCTTCGCACACAGACCAAGCGGTTCAAGGAGATCATGCGTGAGAGAGTGCCATCAATCCGTGCAGCAATCACAAAACGCAGAGCTGAGGATCAGGCTAGAAAGGATGAGGCTAGAAAGGCTCGCTCCCATGTTGAAGACGAAAGATCCTTAGATGATGCAGTTGAGGAAGAGGTTGAGGTGGAGGAAGAGGTTGAGGTCAAGAGTTTGACGCAATACGTCTGGGCCTACCTTTCTAAGGCAGGAGAAGGGCGTGATATTTCAGAATTTGTCAAACTAGCTGGGATCATGTTGATCATTCCAGTTAGTTCTGTGCAAGACGAGCGCCTGTTCTCTTGTATGAATTTCTTGAAGAACGATCGCCGGAATCATTTGGGTGAAAATCACTTGAACGACTGTGTGAGGCTATTCATATGATGCATGTTAGCGTATGACATGAAAACTATTCATATCATGCATGTCAGCGTATGAGATGAAAACTTTTCCTTATGAAAAAGCTCTTGACTACTTCTTGAATGCGAAAGAACGCAGAGGTGTCACAGCTGGGCATTCGGCAATGAAAAGGTCTCATAATGCCGCCTTTGTTGATGAGAGTGTGATGGATGCCATATTTTGATAGGATGAATGAAAGAACCAACGGTTTAGTTCAGGCCTTCCATAGTTCTAGTCTGCACCTAACTTGGATATCCGCATTGAATGTAGTAAGTTTGTCACACCGGTGCTAGTATTGAATATCCGATTGGTTCCAGCATGGCTTTGTAATGTTAATGAATGGCAAAAAGTATGCTGCAAAGGAGAGATCCCTCGTGTTGCTATTTACTGATGAGCTTGAATTCTTTGTTGTGTGTTGTTGGAAACGCGTATGTACATGCTCAAGTTGCATTAAAAACAGCAAGAAGGGCTGCGAGTGAATCGTGCATGTGCAAATAATGCAGTGGAGAGGTTGGGTGTTGGAATTGATAGTCTTTCAAGACATCAAAACAGAAGTCTTATTCAATGACTCTAAACGAGACAAGGGTATGCGGTAAAGCTGGTACAGGAGCGGCGACTTTTGTGATCAGACTCTAGAGATAGGGTCTGCTAGAGCAGAGGCGAGTTTCGTGATCAAACTCCAGCAGAGGTAGGGGTCTGCTACATAAGAGGCGAGTATCGTGATCAAACTCGAGCAGAGGTAGGGGTCTGCTAAAAAAGAGGCGAGTTTCGTGATCAAACTCCAGCAGAGCACCCATGACAATAAATCTTGTCAGGCGCAAATCTGGGCTGCAGAAATCCGCATTTCAGGACACTTAATCAGGGGTTTTGAGGGCCATGGGCAGTACACGTGTGAGGCGTACTGCAAGTTGCCGTAGTACAAAGAAAATCTAGTGGGCCCTGCGCGACAAAGATGGTACAGTACCGCCCTGAAGTTGCAGGTGGGACTTGCCGTTTGAAGCCCGGGGAGGTAAGGGCTCTGTTTGCAAGAGCTTTAGAGGGCGTTCCCAGGGCTTTCTTTTTGCAAGAGGCATACCAGTTGGTGGCCGTGGTGGCAAGGAGAAAGGGTGCGAAGTTTGTAGAGCATCGGGGAAGGGACGGAATTTTGCATGCCCAAGGTCCGAAAGGAAGCCATGAGCCCGACACCTTGGTAACATTTTGCTGCAACATTTTCAAGCAATCCGTGATTGGTTTGGGGTATTTCTGAATGTTTTGGCTGGGCTGAAAGCCTGGCCCGTGTGAATGCGGACGGGCAGAGGGGAGGGGACGCACCCTCAAGGGGTGATGTTGGGCCCTACGCCGAGTTGCGGGGCCCAAAATTGAGAAATATGGTGAACTTCCACTTGTTGGTGCAACTGGTGTGTGTGAAACCAAGCGTTGGTCATGTGTAGGGGCTGTATCTCGTCGGCCTAGCTTCCACCCACGTTTTGCCTTGCTCATGTAGGACCTTGATATTGAAGCTTGTGGGCTGTAAGCGCAAACTGGGGTTTTGCAGGCCAGACTTGCCTGAGTAACGCTGTGACAAGACTTCTTGTCATGGGTGAGAGGTACAAAAGCGGCGAGTTCTGTGGTAAGTTGGCGAAACTCTTGATTTGATGCTAATTCTGCCACCGTGGCGGGGGGAAATTAAATTATTCCTGCCGTGTCTGCCACCCTGTGGCAGACGAAAAATAAATTACTGAGCCAAATTATGCCAAGTGGCATAACTCCAAGATTCCTTAAAAATTTCACTGTCGACGACGAGTGGACGAGTCGTGGACGACGAGTCGTCGACGACCCTTTCGACTATTTCAAATGCTACGTAGCTGTACGCCGTGCAGGTATGCAATCCGGTGCACAGTCCCCGGAACATAATTATCCTGAATGTAGACCCCAACCATTTCGTATTTGTTACTACACGACCTCCATGCAAAAAGGGCTTATTTTCCTTGGTTGCCTGGAGCATTCACCCCGTCTTTGCCGAAAGTGTCCGGCTTTCTCGCAAACCGGAAGTATTGACTAGCCAGATTTAGTACAGTAAATTGGTGGAGCCTGTCCCACCACAATTCATGTGTGCATTATTCATGTTGCAACTAGACTTTGAGCTTCTACAAGTATTATAATGAGCCCTGCCTCACAGGTTCGACACTTACAATCAATGAACTTGCTTTCTGCGTCAACTAGTTCTTGGGTGACTCTTTGATGATTTGAATCGCAGGTACTCTTCTTGTGCATTCTCGCCTCGGTTGCGTGGGGCGGAAGTGCAACCTTCGATGTTGAGTTTGAGGGTTTGAACGGGGCCGGCACCCTTCTCCGAGCCCTTAAGAACGGGAAGAACTGTTCCCAGAGCTATGAGAACTGCCCCGATACATTTTCAGTTGTAGCTGACAGTTCAGACCCGTCTTGTTTCTACTTTTGTAGCTGGAGAGGAAATGACTGTCGCGCCTGCTGCGCTTCGGCGAGGTTTATACTCCTGGCACTGCTAACGAGCCGCTGGGATTCTGCGAAATTTCCGGCGTCTCGTAAGTATCTTCTCAACTTTGGGACCGCGAACAGAGAGCAATCGATCGCAGTGTGGTGAAATGGGCCTTTGTGACGGAGTAGCAAATAGTGCACACCACTTTGGTCAAGGGAAGTGGTCAGCGGAGGCACATATTACCTCGGGAAAGAATTGGAAACAGATAAATATTTAATCCTTGGTCAGTCTACATGTAGTAGAGACCTTGAAGCTGGAAATACCGGTCATGCGACATAACCTCTGACATTACACAGGCGTCTACTTGTACAACATGTTCTGGCCTGCCATTCACATGAAACTTTCATGAAAGACAGGACCTTCAAGCTCTCCTATATATAGCTTGGTGGAAATAAACAGCAGTTTCTTCTTGGTCCAGTTTAACACCTTTCCAAACTCATAATTGGTGTGACATGTCTGGGAATCCACGTCCTGTAAATTGATCAACTTCATTGAGGCCATGGCATGCTGGTAATCTTCCAGTCCGAAAATCCGGTCCTTTATAAATCACAGAAACCTTTGATCTTGGCAGGGCACCTTCTCCTCCACCTGGCAAGCCACCTCCTCCACCTGGCAAGCCACCACCACCGGCCAGCCTTCCCCCCCCTTTCCCTCCACCCTTTCCCTCTCCACCCCCAGTGCCCCCCCCACCAGCAGTTTGTCCGAAGACCTTTACTGCTAGCCCAGGTGTGGTCACCTCTTTTCTTCATGCAGTACCATGATCCGGAGATACAATTGATCTCATTGCTACTGCTTTGAACTCTTGTGCGATTGGTTGTCGCTATTTGTATTGCCCGATTGGCTGGTTTTATGTCCATAGTGACCCTTAAAATTCGTCTGCGTTGTGCCACCAGCAGTGGCGGGGAAGATTGCTATGCATGTCAATCTCATCGCATTGGAACCTGTTGGAAACCTAGCTAGGCCCAAATCTCAGACTGGAAGCTGCCTGGGCTAAAATTTTGAGGCGTGAGGCAATTTGAATTCGGTTTCAGACTTTGACGGATACCTTCCTTGCAGTCTGTGGCACAACCGCTCAGATCATCCGAGTCTATGACTTCGGCGACAAGACCTGTGAGGTGAGTCTCCGGGACAGCGGAGGTCAGCTGACAGGGAACTGTACCAACCCAATCACACTATACCAGCAAGTTTGCGGGCTCCTGAACGCTCGCCTCTACCTGTACTTTTACAATGCCAGGAATCTTCCGGCTGCCGCCTACGAAGCTAACATGGGGAATTGGCTCCAAAACCTCGGGCTCGATTCAGTGCGGATACTGAACAGCCCTCTGACAGTATATGTCTACCACTACCTTGGAAGCTCCAGACTTCCAATCCCTACGCCCATCGCGCCCGTCTTCCTCTCAAGCCTCGTCCAGGCCTTCTCTGTCCAAGTCCTGGAATTTCTTTACGTTCGGGGAGACAAGCCCATGCTGACAGCGCTCCCCGGGCTCAGCAGCCTGTACCAGCTCTTTGCAGGGCCCCAGGCTACCTTCATCGATGTGTTCGGCACTGCTTTCACCAACATGACCTCCTTTTCGGGGCTGACATGCCCTCCAACAATCATATTTGCTGAGTTCAACCCCAACCTGACGAGCTTTGCCGGACTCGAAGGGGTTGCCGCGCCGGTTGGTCAACCAAGCCAGCCATTTTCTGGCCTGCTGGGAGCCGCAGAGCGAGCAATGCCCAACTCCTCTCCCCCGTACCTCACATCCCAGATCCCGGCTGCGGAACGGCCTTCTGTGGCAAAGGCCCTGGGAGACCTGATGAATGGGAGGTTCCTATCTTCCAATACGAGTTCGAATTTTTCAGGGCTAGGGGTTGTACTCCTTGCGGACGGCAGTGGACCCTTTTTGACTGCCGCAGCGCTGGAGCCCCTCAAAATCATGATGGGCTGCTCGAACAACGTCAGCAGTTTTGTTAACATTCCGGTGGCTTGCAGCGTTTCCTTGACCGACAGCCGGCAGATCTGCAATTACGTACCTCCGGCGCAATGCAGGTACACTTTTCCAAGCTTTTCCTACCTCTACGACCCCCTTGTAGAGGTCAGACGCGCTACAGAACGTGCGTTTTTGCTGCAACGTGATCATCCGAGTTTGAAGCTGTCCCCAAGTTTCCCTAGTTTTGGCGTTGAACAATCCCTGCTTTGGCGTTGCCGCACAACCTCGTTATCAATGGGTCCTCCATTTGACGTGGCAGTTGCAAGTATTGATGATGTTTAGCGTGTTTGGCTGTGGTTGGTGAATGTTCCAAGGCTGGCAAGGGATAAATCCCATCAGACGTGCAAACGCACCAGACACATGCAAGTGGAGATGCTGACGCATTATTGACATCAGTAAGCAAATGATGAAACAGATACCATCAACCAGGACATGAACTCGCAACTCTCTACTTCTCTCGAGTCGGACCCTCCCACTTGCATGAAGTGTTAGGTTGCAGGAATCTACAATCAGGCACTCCACAAGGCATTAAGCAAGTGGAGCAAGGTTTTTCTCAGCAGACAGGTATAGCACCCCACCTCCAACATGCAGTCAAAAGCCAAGGCACGTGGCAGTGCGCCATTGGTAGTCATTCCCAGGCACATGTGCCTGCCATGACTCTCCTGCGCCTTTTCTGAGTCTCTCTACTTGTGTGTCATTCTTCTTGACTCCCTGTAGAGATCACACATGCTGTTGCTGGCCTCTTCGCTAGCTCCTGCTCCTCGCTAATTCACTGTGAAGCCATCAGCTGCTTCCTTGTTGCTTCCCTGTCAAAACATAAACTGCTTCCTTGCTATGTCACTGTCAAGCCATCAGAAATGAGAAAGTGGGAGTTTGAGAGCGGGTGGCCTGGATGCAGTCCGGCCCCCCCACCGGGACCACCGCCCGCACCCCAGCCTCCAAAAGCCCCCTCTCCACCACCAGCGCCTCTGAAGCCGCCGGCGCCGCCCAGCCCTCCACCTCCACCCCCCGCTTCCTGCCCCGCAAACTTCACTGGCGCCCAGCCAGGTTGGGAGAAGCCCAAGCACTCAGTCCAGTTGCGGGCATTTCGTTGGGAGAAGCCTGAGCATTTGGTGCAGTTCGGGCTTTGGCTGCATTTACTGGCGGGATGACATATTGGTTATATGGGACAATATTTTTTATGAATTGGTAGTGACAAAATTCACAAGCATTTGCATTTAGGGGCTTTCTAGGGACATGCCAGTCTTTTTCTGCTTCAGTGTTCCGCACTGCATTGCCAGGGGTGCTGTGCGCTTGGGGCAGGCCACGGATGGCGCGCAGGAAGGAGTCTGGAATGGATGAGGTTTCTAGGAGGGTAGGGACTGCGCTTGGGGCATTCCACGGGTGGTGCACAGGGAAGAGCGTGGAGTGGATGCGGGTGGGGAGGAGTGTAGCTGGAGCTGGGTGGAAAGGAGAGTGTCTCTGGAAGTGGGTTGGTAGGAGCAATAAACACTTGGCTGAATGGCAGTCGGGCTGATAAGAAAGGAAGAGGGAGCTAAAGGTTCATTAGCAAGGCCAGGGGTGTGTGTGTGTGTGGGTGTGGGGTGCGTGCATGGAGAAGGTTGTGATATGTCACACCTCCCTCACAGCTGGTACTGCCAGAATGGAGAACTGATTTTGCTGCTCATATTTAAGCTGTGTTCGCAGTGTGCGCTGTCTACACTGGGATCGAAATCACAGATTATGGAAACGGCGAAGCTGACTGCGTGGGGAGAATTCGCAACGATCCAAATCCCTTCTCTCGCCCCTGCACATTCAACATGTTTGCTGTCAGCTGCGCTCAATTCACTGGGTCCCTCACCATATACATCCGGAACAGTTACAACAGGAGCGCAGAGACCTACATTCCCCCCAACATTGACCACTGGCTGACCAGCATTGGCCTGGGGTCGCTGGAAGTGCTGGGAAGCTACCTCGAGATCAATGTTTTCCATGATGAGGGCGCAATCCCTGTAGACATTGCGCCGGTGTTCCTCACCAGCCTCCGCAAAGCGAGTTCAGTGTACATCCTCGAATGCGAGCGATACTGTGACAACACAAGGCCCCCCACCTTCACTCCAAGGCTCACAGCCTTGCCCGGGCTGCAAAACCTCCTCCAGCTCGGTAATGCTGACGACAGCCCCACGTCCTCGACAACCCTGCTGGTATATGGTACGGCTTTCCAGGACTTGAGGTCCTTGTCCGGCCTTGCATGTGTTTTCCCGTGGGCGTACATAGACGTGCAGTACAACATCAAGATGAGGAGCTTCAACGGCCTAGAGGCTCTGCAGCCAGGGACGCTGGGGCTGGTTACGATCAAAGCGTTGGGCAGTGGGCCCTTCCTCACTGCGGACTCCCTGGCGGGAATCAAGCCTGTGGCCGGATGCTTTGTTTCAGGCCAACCCCTGCAGAACGATGTGATCATTCCAGTGGGATGCGGAAACATCATCACCAACAGTTCTGATATCTGCACCTATCAGGCTCAGAACTGCAGGTGCGCGCCGCACGGCCCCTTTTGCTGCCCTGGGAGTACTGCAAAGACTACGGAATGGGTACCGTGGCTGCAACCAGCTGTACACCATAGATGATGTGGTTCAGCTAGAAATTAGGGGCATGTGGCTCTGCGAGAGGATGGGGGAAGTCAAGTGAAGGAGAGGGCGGTGGGCAGCACGGGGTGCAAGGCATTGTTGGTGTGGAAGGCTAGGGCCAAGAGCCTGTTGGTGTATGATGAGTTGGCTGCAGGGCAGGCTACTAACAAGTACTTTGCTACTAAATAGACTACCACTGCTTCGCAGCTGTCCCTGTGTCTGGTTCGCCTGCCCCCCCCCCCCTGTATTTGTGTGTGTGTGTGTGTGGCTTGGGCGTGTGCGTGTACTGCACACACACACACTCTCTCTCTCTCTCTCTCTCTCTCTCCCTCTCTCTCTCTCTCTCTCTCTCTCTCTCTCTCTCTCTCTCTCTCTCTCTCTCTCTCTCTTTCTCTCTCTTTGTGTGTGTGCATGTGTGTCTGTGTTTCCCTTGTTTGATAGGAGCTGGTGCAAAGGATGGGACATCACGAAATGCGGGACACCATGCCAAAGTGTACTGAGTCAGGACTCCTGGAGCCAGGTTAGTCAACCAGTTTGTCTGATGATGAAAGACACATTATGTGCGCTTAGAGCCTTCCTACAAGTGTGGCTGGCTTTGTCTAGAGTATCTGCAAGCGAACCAGGGTTTCGGTTTGTGCTGCATTGCGTGCGAGTGCTTGCATCTAGAGGACTACGGCCCCCTCACGCCCCGTCACCGCGGGCTCCCCGTGAAAAGAAACCAAAATACCCCACCACCACCTCCACCTCTCAATTAAGGTCAGGGCATGCTGGTAATCTCCCAGTCCAAAAATCCGGTCCTTTGGAAGTAACCGAATGCTTTTATCTTGGCAGTGCACCTCCTCCTCCAGATTTTAAGCCACCACCACCGGCCAGCCTTCCGCCCCCTTTCCCTCCACCATTTCCCTCTCCACCCCCAGTGCCCCCCCCACCAGCAGTTTGTCCGAAGACCTTTACTGCCAGCCCAGGTGTGGTCACCTCTTTTCTTCATGCAGTACCATGATCCGGAGATACAATTGATCTCAATGCTACTGCTTTGAACTTGTGCGATTGGTTGTCACTATTTTTAAGCCTGATTGGCTGGTTTGATGTCCATAGTTGACCCTTAAAATTCGTCTGCATTGTGCCACCAGCAGTGGCGGGGAAGATTATATCCATGTCAATCTCATCGCATTGGAACCTGTTGGAAAGCTACCTAGGCTCAAATTTCAGACTGGAAGCTGCCTGGGCTTAATATTTGTGGCGTGAGGCAATTTGAATTCGGTTTCAGACTTTGACGGGTAGCTTCCTTGCAGTCTGTGGCACAACCTTTCAGATCATCACGGTCACTGACTTTGGCGACAATACCTGTGAGGTCCGTCTCCGGGACAGCGGAGGTCAGCTGACAGCGAACTGTACCAACACACTGTACCAGCAAGTTTGTGGGCTCCTGAACGCTCGCCTCAACCTGTACTTTTACAATGCCAGGAATCTTTCGGCCGCCGCATACGAAGCCAACATGGGGAAATGGCTCCAAAACCTCGGGCTCGATTCAGTGCGGATTCTGAACAGCACTTTGACAGTATATGTCTACCACTACCTTGGAAGCTCCAGACTTCCAATCCCCACGCCCATCGCGCCCGTCTTCCTCTCAAGCCTCGTCCAGGCCTTCTCTGTCGAAGTCCTGGAATATCTTAACGTTCAGGGAGACAAGCCCATGCTGACAGCGCTCCCCGGGCTCAGCAGCCTGTACCAGCTCTTTGCAGGGCCCCAGGCTACCTTCATCGATGTGTCCGGCACTGCTTTCACCAACATGACCTCCTTTTCGGGGCTGACATGCCCTCCAACAATCATTTTTGCTGAGTTCAACTCCGACCTGACGAGCTTTGCCGGACTCGAAGGGGTCGCCGCGCCGGTTGGTCAACCAAGCCAGCCGTTTTCTGGCCTGCTGGGAGCCGCAGAGCGCGCTATGCCCAACTCCTCTCCCCCGTACCTCACCTCCCAGATCCCGTCTGCAGAACGGCCTTCTGTGGCAAAGGCCCTGGGAGACCTGATGAATGGGAGGTTCCTATCTTCTAATGCGAGTTCGAATTTTTCAGCGCTAGGGGTTGTACTCCTTGCGGACAGCAGCGGACCCTTTGTGACTGCCGCAGCGCTGGAGCCCCTCAAAATCATGATGGGCTGCTCGAACAACGTCAGCAGTTTTGTTAACATTCCGGTGGCTTGCAGCGTTTCCTTGACCGACAGCCGGCAGATCTGCAACTACGTACCTCCGGCGCAATGCAGGTACACTTTTCCAAGCTTTTCCTACCTCTGCGACCCCCTTGTCGAGACGCTGACGCATTACTGACATTAGTAAGCAAATGATGAAACAGATACCATCAACCATGACATCAACTCGCAACTCTCTACTTCTCTCGAGTCGGACTCTCCCACTTGCATTAGTGTTAGACTGCAAGAATCCACAATCAGGCACACCACAAGGCCGTAAGCAAGTGGAGCAAGGTTTTTCTAAGCAGACAGGTAAAGCACCCCGCCTCCAAATGCAGTCAAAAGCCAAGGCACGTGGCAGTGCGCCACTGAAAGTCATCTCCAGGCACGTGTGCCTGCCCTGACTCTCCTGCGCCTTTTCTGCATCTTTCTACTCGTGCGTCACTCTCCTTGACTCCCTGTAGAGATCACGCATGCTGTTGCTGGCCTCTTCGCTAGCTCCTGCTCCTTGCTACTTCACTGTCAAAACATCAGCTGCTTCCTCGCTATTTCACTGTGAAGCCATCAGCTGCTCCCCTGTTGTTTCCCTGTCAAAGCATAAACTGCTACCTCGCTATGTCACTGTCAAGCCATCAGAAATGAGAAAGTGGCAGTTTGAAAGCGGGTGGCCTGGCTGCAGTCCGGCCCCCCCACCGGGACCCCCACCCGCGCCGCAGCCACCGAAGCCCCCCTCTCCGCCACCAGCGCCTCTGAAACCGCCGGCGCCGCCCAGGCCTCCCCCTCCACCCCCCGCTTCCTGCCCTGCAAACTTCACTGATGCCCAGCCAGGTTGGGAGAAGCCCAAGCACTCAGTCCAGTTGCGGGCATTTCGTTGGGAGAAGCCTGAGCATTTGGTGCAGTTCGGGCTTTTGGCTTCATTTACTGGCGGGATGACATATTGGTTATATGCGACACTATTCTTTATGAAGTGGTGGTTACAAAATTCTTAAGCGTTTGGCTGCATGTAGGCGCTTTCTAGGAACATGCCACTCTTTTTATTCTTCAGCGTTACGCACTGCATTGCCAGGGGTGCTGTTAGCTTGGGGCAGGCCCTGGATGGTGCACAGGAAGGAGTCTGGAATGGAGAGGTTCTACGAGGGTAGAGATTGCGCTTGGGGCATTCCACGGGTGGTGCACAGGAAAGAGCGTGGAGTTGATGCGGGTGGGGAGGAGTATAGCTGGGTGGAAAGGAGAGTGTCTCTGGAAGTGGGTTGGTAGGAGCAACACACACTTGGCTGAATGGCAGTCGGGCTGATAAGAAAGGAAGAGGGAGCTAAAGGTTCATTAGCAAGGCCAGGGGGGTGTGTGTGTGTGTGTGTGTGTGTGTGTGTGTGTGTGTGTGGGTGTGTTGTGTGTGTGTGTGTGTGTGGGGGGGGGTGCGTGCATGGAGCGGGTTGTGATATTTCACACCTCCCTCACAGCTGGTAGTGCCAGGATGGAGAACTCTGAATTTGCTGCTCATATTTAAGCTGTGTTCGCAGTGTGCGCTGTCTACACTGGGATCGAAATCACAGATTATGGAAACGGCGAAGCTGACTGCGTGGGGAGAATTAGCATAAACAAGGAAATCTCTCGCCCCTGCACATACAACATGTTTGCTGTCAGCTGCGCTCAATTCACTGGGTCCCTCACCATATACATCCGGAACAGTTACAACAGGAGCGCAGAGACCTACATTCCCCCCAACATTGACCACTGGCTGACCAGCATTGGCCTGGGGTCGCTAGAAGTGCTGGGAAGCTTCCTCCAGATCAATGTTTTCCACAACGAGTTCGCAATCCCCGTAGACATTGCGCCGGTGTTCCTCACCAGCCTCCGCAAATCGAGTTCGGTGTACATCCTCGAATGCGAGCGATCCTGTGACAACACAAAGCCCCCCACCTTCACTCCAAGGCTCACAGCCTTGCCCGGGCTGCAAAACCTCCTCCAGCTCGGTAATGCTGATGACAGCCCCACGTCCTTGACGACCCTGCTGGTATATGGCACGGCTTTCCAGGACTTGAGGTCATTGTCGGGCCTTGCATGTTTTTTCCCGTGGGCGTACATAGAAGTGCCGTACAACACCAAGATGAGCAGCTTCAACGGCCTAGAGGCTCTGCAGCCATCGACGCTGGGGCGGGTTACGATCAAAGCAGAGGGCAGTGGGCCCTTCCTCACCGCGGACTCCCTGGCGGGAATCAAGCCTGTGGCCGGATGCTTTGTTTCAGGCCAACCCCCGCAGAACGATGTAATCATTCCAGTGGGATGCGGAAACATCATCACCAACAGTTCTGATATCTGCACATATCAGGCTCAGAACTGCAGGTGCGCGCCGCACGGCCCCTTTTGCTGCCCTGGGAGTACTGCAAAGACTACGGAATGGGTACCGTGGCTGCAACCAGCTGTACACCATAGATGATGTGGTTCAGCTAGAAATTAGGGGCATGTGGCTCTGCGAGAGGATGGGGGAAGTCAAGTGAAGGAGAGGGCGGTGGGCAGCACGGGGTGCAAGGCATTGCTGGTGTGGAAGGCTAGGGCCAAGAGCCTGTTGGTGTATGATGAGTTGGCTGCAGGGCAGGCTACTAACAAGTACTTTGCTACTTGATAGAGTACCACTGCTTCGCAGCTATTCCTGTGTCTGGTTCGCCTGCCCCCCTTTGTATTTGTGTGTGTGTGTGTGTGTGTGTGTGTGTGTGTGTGTGTGTGTGTGTTTGTGTGTGTGTTTGTTTTTGTGGCTTGGGCGTGTGCGTGTGCTTCACTCTCTCTCTCTCTCCTTATCTATCTCTCTCTCTCTCCCTCTCTCTCTCTCACACTCTCTTTCTCTCTCTTTCTCTTTCTCTCTCCCCCTCCCTTTCTCTCTCTCTCTCTCCCTCTCTCTCTCTCTCTCTCTCTCTCTCTCTCTTTCTCTCTCTCTCTCTCTCTCTCTCTCTCTCTCTCTCTCTTTGTGTGTGTGTATGTGTGTCTGTGTTTTCCTTTTTTGATAGGAGCTGGTGCAAAGGATGGGACATTAGGAAAAGCGGGACACCATGCCAAAGTGTCCTGAGTCAGGACTCCTGGAGCCAGGTTAGTCAACCAGTTTGTCTGATGATGAAAGACACATTATGTGGGCTTCGAGCCTTCCTACATTGTGGCTGGCTTTGTCTAGAGCCTCTGCAAGCGAACCAGGGTTTTGGTTTGTGCTGCATTTCGTGCGAGTGCTTGCATCTAGAGGACTACGGCCCCCTCACGCCCCGTCACCGCGGGCTCCCCGTGAAAAGAAACCAAAACACCCCACCACCACCTCCACCAGAGTAGGAATGTCGGAGGGGTTTAGGTTGGCAAGAGTAACATGCAGAGTACTGTCACAAAAGTTGCGGGGACAAGTTGGGAAGCGGCTCCAACAAGGTTGGATTGCCGGAGCTGGACAGGCCCCGCACGCCCCCCCCCCCCTGAAAAAAAGGTGTAGAAACAAAAAGGAGCACCACCACACTACAAGTCCAGGTGGGATTTTGGTTGACAAAATTACGTGCAGGCTCCAGTTCAAAGGAGCCTGCATGAGGGCAAGAGGGGACCAGCCAGGGCTGGACACACACACACAGAGCTTCCTCACAACCACATGCCTCCCGCCACATGTGTCTTACCGATGTGTGTGTGTGTGTGTGTGGGCCCCCGGGCCTTGTGGCTCCAGTGTTGTGGGAGAGGACGAGTAATTGGTGCCGCATGGGCACTGCCAATGCGGAGGCACCATAAATGTGGCTTACTGGTGTGAGTGGAGAGAATGGGGGTGGAAGAGAGGCCAATGGCGGGAGAGAGGGAGAGAGAGAGGAGACGAGTGGGGTTGGTGTGTGTGAGAGAGAGGGGCGGAGAGGGAGAGGGAGGGCTTTTCAAAGAGTAGTTGGGGCAGAAGATTTTGGGGGGGGGGGGGGGATGAGCGGCTTAGGACCCAGGCCGGACGTCCCCGCAGTAGGCACCGAAATCCGTTCACCCAAACCCATTAGGGAAGACATTCACATACTCCTTTACCCCGCCCACCAACGACGTTGTGCCGCTGTAGCGCAGTATAACAAACCTATGCTTTCCCCAGTAAAGTTTTCAAAGTTCTGCAAGATTGCAATACATTGTTTTGGCTATACAGTCAAAACGATGCAGGATCTGCAAAGGTTAATATAAGTACTTGCTGTCTGCTGTCTAACCACCATGGACGACAGCAGACAACATTGTGTTGTGTAAGTGCCTCCCAGACCAGACATCTCGCAAATTCCTTGTGCTACGTGTTTTGCAATTAGGATGTGCTTCCCTTTTTGTCATAATTAGCGTTGTCTGGTTTTAGAGACAGTGTCCCTGTGCAAAGTCAACCCCTCTGCTTTCCGCCCGTCCTTCTATGACACCTCTCAAAGGAGAGCTGTGTTCCTTCACAATTGGCCACCCCCCGGATCCGGAGACCCCCATGTGGGAGCTGCATTCCTTCCTGGCCAGTAAGAAATAGCGCAGGCCATGACGCTTTGTATACTCGGCCCTTTGTATGCCCGACGCACCTCGTTTTAAAGAAACATGGTCAAAGACACGCTTGTTCAACTGGGGTACCTGTGTGCCCTCCTTGCAGCGCAAGCCCAGGGACTCTACCTGCGCTTCCTCAAAGCCAGCACGGAACCCTCATGCCACGAAAGCGTTACTCACCTCCTACAACGTGCGGATCAAGCATGAACCCAGAAACAGGTGCGCCCCACACGAGAAGACTTGAAACCCTCCGGGTTGCACCCCTCACAACTGTGCGTGTTATCGTCAGGGATTGAGGACTTCCGTATGGTAATGATATCCTTAAGCGGGAGCAGTCTACAGTTCTCAACATCACACGACACCATGGTTTGTTTTCGTTGCACCAATGCATTCTCAGTTGTGGCTTTGGTTCCGCGCCTGTTGTGTGTTGTACACCTTACCGCCGCCAGCATGGTTGAGCGTCATGTGCACCAGGTTGCCAGCACTTATAGCCTGCCCTGCGCTGTATGAACACCGCTGTTGTGACCCTCACTGATCTGTCACATGCCACATTCGGTGTTTCCCTGGTTCCAACCTGGTTAGATCCCGGAGATGATTCCGGAGTTGGACGGCCTTTGCAATACTTTAAAATTGTGTGTACATGTGGCAGTAGGCTTGTGGACTTCGTTGGTGGACGTGGCATGGACTGCCTGGCAACAAAAGCCAGGCATCACCTTAATCGATTGAAGCTGTGGGTTTCTACAGATGTTCGCTTTCTTGCACCGCATTTCCCCTCCTGCAGAATGAAGCAACAATCGACTTGTCACACAGGTGCTTTTGTACTTGACGAGGTGGCCACTCACGGCTACCACAACAAACATTTCAATGCCCTAAAGTAAAAAATTAATGTCCTTGCAACCCCATTATTGCGTACATGGACGGCTGCTGGCTGACTTGAGCGTCTGAGTGCAGTATGTGGAGCAAACGTGACAGACACCGTAATTCTGACAGACTATGGGAACGGAACTTGCACGGCGGTGTACCTCTCCGCAACCTCCATTCTCAGCTCCTGCAACGCCCCGCTGTTTCCCACGGCGTGTGGAGCCCTGAACGCCAGCCTCGCCATCTACCTGGAGCAGGGTGAGGCCAGCCTTCCCTTCACTGCCAACGTGGACCAGTATCTGTCGAGATTGGGCCTCGGCGACATCGAAGTTATCTTTGGGGAGCTCAGTATCTATGTCAGCCGGATCAAGACTGCCACTGGAGCCATCCGGCCTGAATTTTTAGCAAATCTGCAGCAGTCCGGCACCGTTACCATCCGCGAATGCGAAGATTGCAAGGCTTTCCCTCGGCAGCCACCCCATCAGCCAATCCTTGGGGGTTTGCCGGGACTGAGGAGGCTGTACCAGATTTATTCGCCGTATTCGAGTCTCACCACCCAAGGCCTAAACGAGCTGGTCTTTGAAAGTACTGCATTCCCAGACCTCACCTCATTCAGTGGTTTGAAGTGCCCTCCTGACGGCATTGGTGCATTCCGGAACCCGTACCTGGCTTCATTCCAGGGTCTGAATGGGTTAGCAGCCCCATCAACAGAAGGTTACTCCGTAGTGGCCGCAGGAAGCGGCCCCTTCACATCTGTGGAGTCGCTGGCCACCTTGAAAGCAGTCATCGGGTGCGAAGCAGGCGCCAGTCACATGACACTAGAAATTCCTGTCGGTTGCAACCAGACTCTCACGACGGGCGCACATGTTTGCAGCTTCAAAGGCACAAAGCTTCCTTGCAGGTATGCCCAACAGCTTACGGCAAGTGCGCACAGAAATTCCTCAAATGTGTGTGTGTGCGCGCGCGCGTGTGTGTGTGTGTGTGTGTGTGTGTGTGTGTGTGTGTGTGTGTGTGTGTGTGTGTTAAAACCCGAAGAAGTCGTTCTTGAAGTCAAAATCGTTGGGGGTTATGCCTACAGTTGGAAATCCACTTCCAAATAATCTACACCGGGAATTGAAAGTGTTATCTTGATATTTTCCTGCTCATCAAAATTTCCGGAGCCCCCCCCCCCCCCCCACACAACTTTCCACCGTCCTTGAGGCCCTTACGTAGGATGGAAGTCCGAGGACCTATCTTTTGGGTCCCTGATTGGACCAACCACACACAGTTAACATGCTTGTCATTGCCACTCTTGTGTAGCTTCCCATGCAAGTGCCTCAGGATGCCCTCCTGCATATCTTGTACTGTCACAAGACACCATTATGCAGATACAATGGACCACCCAACTCAGGTGCCGGGGCTTCTCACTTTAAACCTCACAAGCGTATTCAATAATCAATAGAGACACCATCATGCAGGTCCGTGTTCCTATCCACACCACGCCCAATAGGGGCTTGCATACACTCCTATGCACAATTGAGTAGACTCTAGTTTATGTCTAATGATAATGGCTGTGGTGGTGACAGTGCAAGCCCATAACGTGGCCAGGAAGATACATCGGCGCAGCCAGCAGCCCGGAGAGTAGGTATTCAATTGATATCCAGTGTGCCCGTCTCTGGTATTTGAAACAAAGGAATTGTGGTCTGTAGGCTCGTTTTTTCTGATCAGGTCAAGAAGTAAGTGGTCATGACGAGGCAACATAGGACGTATCAGATGTACTAATTCTGTTCTCGAAAGTGGATGTTCACTGAAGGACACTAAACTATAAGCAGTCTGACCATTGATATGTTAATGAGAGCTTGATGCATGGTTCGAAATGCTTCGAGTCCCTGAACATTTGAAGATCACGTGATACACATATAGATGTGCATCATGTGACTTATATGTCGAAGTGCACTGGTTGACGTGGTAGGTCCATGTTCCAGGAAGGCACAAGCTTCGACGCGCAGCTTTTCAAATAGACGGTACTGATTTCAGGTGCCTGCATACGCGATGAGAAGGTACAATCAAGTAGACTAGCTGCGGAATTCAAGATAATTTGTATCCACTGTAAGGCGAAAAGAAGCGTGTCATCCACGCTTTACGAAGAAACAGGATGCCCACTGTCTTTTTTTGAAGTGGGGCAGATCAAAGAAGAGCGAGTAGGCTGTGCCTTGCGCTCGACAGTTGCTCTCTGAAGAAGACTTTGTCGCTGAACCCAAAGACCATGAAAAGGGTTGGCACTGATGACTCTGAGATCCTGAATCAGGACTCTGTGTGCAGTGTAAGATGTGTTCGTATTCGGAAAGTTTGCCGCTCCTTGCAGGCCCCAACTGGATTAGTTTATTGTTATCTCGTACTCAGAGTACGGAGGACGCCACTGAGAAATTGTCGCAAGCCCACGAACATATATGGCTAGCAGCCGTGTTTATCCCAGGAAGCTAGGCTAGACTGACGAGGACGTTGTTGCAGGGTTGTTTAGAGCCATTCTAACTCCCTCATGGGTGGATGCCAGTTGTCCAGAAATCTACTTAACCTAGCACACCGTCTTGCTTGGTTAACGTTGTTTGGCTGGTAATAACTGGCGACTGGGAAGTTGTCCATCCCTCGACCATCTTCTAGATCGCGTTACAGTAGCAGACATGCGTGCGCCTGACCATCACTCACTTGATGCCAAGGTATTTTACCAACTCAGTTGAGTGCAAGTGGTGGCGGGTCGTCGATAAGAAGTGGAGGGCGACAGAGGCATGCGGAAAGAGAAATGGCCACGTTTAGTGGAAGGTGAAGGTTTTATTGAAACAGCACAACTCATGTTTGACGCAGTGGCTGGAATTGAGAGGCTCAGACTCGAAAATGAGTAATGTTGGTCTCTGCAGATTGAAGATTTGCGTGGTGACAATATTTCTCTGAAATCGCACCGAGCCCCTGTCCACCCGTAGTAGGCAGTGAACTGTGCCCTGCAATAACGCTAGCGCTTTCCATGATCATAAGGGTTAAGTAGGTGATGCTTGAAGAACACTGAACTTAACGCTTAGTACTTTATGTATGGCTACGCGCTTTAATGCCAGTATCACTTTTTGGTGAAGCTATTCTGCAGGATGCTCTAGTATAGAATACATTGAACAAATTTGTGCAATTTTTAAAGATGAACTACCTTTCTTACTAGCTTTCACATGTCCCCTCATGCCGATGTCCGGCCAACATGGTCCATAACCGGTTGATATCATCCTCTTATAGAAGCTATTGTCGAAAACTGAGATAACTCTTTTGGTGTTGCAATATTGCAGTTACAGTGTGCAGGACAGGGTCGTATGGACCTGAGATGCGGTGACACTATAATTGCTATCTCGCGTCAGTTGTCAAGAACGGGCCCCGGGGGCCTGCCTGCCCAAGACTTCTGAGTAGTCATCAATCGTAATGTGAGTTCGTCATGGCCAGGGCTGTCGTCCTGTTGTGTATTGAGGGGACATGAGGTACGTATCCGGATGTACAGTGTCACGTACGTATGTATGTATCCCCAAGTATACTTTGTGGTTTTAGGCACGTCACTTGGCTAATCGAGCAGACAAAGAAAACGCCTGCAACAAGACGTACAATTGTACCTGGTGCACCGGTAACACGATAAAGTGCACAGCAGGAGTAGAATCCAAACTTGCAAGCTGTAAGTAACACCCGGCGAGCAGCCAGACGGCGACTCACAGTGGCCGCAATAATAAAACTGGCCAGATGCGCGACAAAATATCCCTCCACATGCTCAAGAAGATGTACATCTTCTTGAGCAATGATGGCTTGGTTCACAAGCATGTGAAGCCTCTGCGACAAGGACAGTGCATCAGCATGCAGCCCTCCAAACGTTTCGAATTAAAAGTCTTGGAAGGCCACAGGCGGTTGTTGACCACATAGCGTGTCTGCTTGTCTTGGGCAGAACGCACGGCGGCCCCACCCGGCACGAAGTGCTGAAGTTCGCGACGGTGAGTGGTGACGAGCCAACGATGTCGATGTAGAGGTTGCGACCCTCCTCTCACACGTGGAGGCAGAGGTCTGCGCGACGGCCCTCCTGCCCAGGGACAGGGATGGAAAAGGCTGGTTCCGGGTGACGCGCTGACAAGCAGAGGTAAGTATGGGCGATCGGCGACCCTGAATTGGCAGACAGGTCGTTACAAGAGCTGAAGCGACTGTCCAGTGCGACTGTCTGCTTCAACAATGAGAGGGCATTAGCATTGGCAATTGCTCGATTCCGAGCACGCTGAAATTGCTGCTCGTTTCCTGTACTTCGCCGAGCGAATGCGGATACCCTCTAAGACTGAGTCTGTACCCCCATGTCCGTGGCCTCTGCGCCCTTGAGGATCATTGTGGCCACTTGAGGAGGAGGGGAAGTCCACAATGGACTCCACATCCGTCCAGCCACTACGGCACGATGCCCTAGGGCTTGGGGCTTTAGAGAGAAAAGTGAATATATCAGTCTCAGGCCCCCGGAGCCCGAGTAGTCACGTGTCGACAGCCGAAACAGCTGCAGGTGTAAAAAATATATTGATCGGGCGAAAATATGTGTGAAAGGCAAGAGAACAACAAGAAACACAAACAAGGGGAGCAGACAGAGGGGCAGAGGGCCCCGGAGAGAGAGGAGGGGGGGGAGGGAGAGAAAAAGGTGGGAGAGAGAGAGAGAGAGAGGGGTGGGGAGGGGGGCTTTGAGGAGCAATCGAGCGGCTACTAGCCTCCGGCTAGACTAGAGGGCCCTCGAGCGGGGCGGGCCCCCACTGGGGCCCCCCAGTCGAGGCCAAATTCGATGGCGACGCCGACGAGTTGACGGCGACGACCCTTTCGACTATTTCAAATGCTACCCAGCTGTACGACGTGCAGGTATACAATCCGGTGCACAGTAAACGGAACACAATTATCCTGAATGTCGACCCCAACCACTTCGTATTTGTTACTGCACCACCTCCATGCAAAAAGGGCTTATTTTTCTTGGTTGCTTGGAGCATTCACCCCGTCCTTGCCGAAAGTGTCCGGCATTCTCGCAAACCGGTAGTGACTAGCCAGATTAAGTATATTGAGTTGGTGGAGCATGTGTACCTTATTACATGTAGCAACTAGACTTTGAGCTTCTACAAGTATTATAATGAGCCCTGGCTCACAGGTTCGACACTTACAATCAAGGAACTTGCTTTGTGCGTCAACTAATTCTTGGGTGACTCTTTGATGATTTGAATCGCAGGTACTCTTCTTGTGCATTCTCGCCTCGGTTGCGTGGGGCGGAAATGCAATCTTCAATGTTGAGTTTGAGGGTTTGAACGGGGCCGGCACCCTTCTCCGAGCCCTTAAGAACGGGAAGAACTGTTCCCAGAGCTATGAGAACTGCCCCGATACATTTTCAGTTGTAGCTGACAGTGCAGACCCGTCTTGTTTCTACTTTTGTAGCTGGAGAGGAAATGACTGTCGCGCCTGCTGCGCTTCGGGCGAGGTTTATACTCCTGGCACTGCTAACGAGCCGCTGGGATTCTGCGAAATTTCCGGCGTCTCGTAAGTATCTTCTTAACTTTGGGACCTCGAACAGAGTGCAATCGATCGCAGTGTGGTGAAATGGGGCTTTGTGACGGAGTAGCACATAGAGCACACCAAACTTTGGGTCAAGGGAAGTGGTCAGCGGTCAGCGGAGGCACATATTACCTCGGGAGAGAATTGGAAACAGATAAATGTTTAATCCTTTGTCAGTCTACATGTAGCAGAGACCTTGTAGTTGGAAATACCGGTCATGCGACTTAACCTCTGATATTACACAGGCGTCTACTTGTACAACATGATCTGGCCTGCCATACACATGAAACTTTCAAGAAAGACAGGACCTTCAAGATCTCCTATATATCGCTTGGTGGAAATAAACAGCAGTTTCTTCTTGGTCCAGTTTAACAACTTTCTAAACTCATTTATTGGTGTGACATGTCTGGGAATCCACATCATGTAAATAGATCATCTCAATTAAGGCCATGGCATGGTGGTAATCTTCCAGTCCGATAATCCGGTCCTTTGTAAATCACAGAATGCTTTGATCTTGGCAGGGCACCTTCTCCTCCAGCTGGCAAGCCACCTCCTCCAGCTGGCAAGCCACCACCACCAGCCAGCCTTCCCCCCCCTTTCCCTCCACCCTTTCCCTCTCCACCCCCAGTGCCCCCCCCACCAGCAGTTTGTCCGAAGACCTTTACTGCTAGCCCAGGTGTGGTCACCTCCCTTCTTCACGCAGTACGATGATCCGGAGATACAATTGATCTCAAGGGTACTGCTTAGAACTTGTGCGATTGGTTGTCACTATTTGTGAAGCCTGATTGGCTGGTTTTATGTCCATAGTTGACCCTTAAAATTCGTCTGCGTTGTGCCACCAGCAGTGGTGGGGAAGATTGCTATCCATGTCAATCTCATCGCATTGGAACCTGTTGGAAAGCTAGCTAGGCTCAAATCTCATATTGGAAGCTGCCTGGACTTAAATTTTGCGGCGTGAGGCAATTTGAATTCGGTTTCAGACTTTGACGGTTACCTTCCTTGCAGTCTGTGGCACAACCGCTCAGATTATCCGAGTCTATGACTTCGGCGACAAGACCTGTGAGGTGCGTCTGCGGGACGGCGGAGGTCAGGTGACAGGGAACTGTACCAACCCAATCACACTGTACCAGCAAGTTTGCGGGCTCCTGAACGCTCGCCTCTACCTGTACTTTTACAATGCCAGGAATCTTTCGGCCGCCGCATACGAAGCCAACATGGGGAAATGGCTCCAAAACCTCGGGCTCGATTCAGTGCGGATACTGAACAGTGCTTTGACAGTAACTGTCGAACATAACGTTGGAGGCTCCAGACTTCCAATCCCTACGCCCATCGCACCCGTCTTCCTCTCAAGCCTCGTCCAGGCCTCCTCCGTCCAAGTCCTGGAATTTCTTAATGGTCGGGTAGACAAGCGTGTGCTGACAGCGCTCCCCGGGCTCAGCAGCCTGTACCAACTCTTTGAAGGGCCCCAGGCTACCTTCATCGATGTGTTCGGCACTGCTTTCACCAACATGACCTCCTTTTCGGGGCTGACATGCCCTCCAACAATCATATTTGCTGAGTTCAACCCCAACCTGACGAGCTTTGCCGGACTCGAAAGGGTTGCCGCGCCGGTTGGTCAACCAAGCCAGCCGTTTTCTGGCCTGCTGGGAGCCGCAGAGCGAGCAATGCCCAACTCCTCTCCCCCGTACCTCACATCCCAGATCCCGGCTGCGGAACGGCCTTCTGTGGCAAAGGCCCTGGGAGACCTGATGAATGGGAGGTTCCTTTCTTCTAATGCGAGTTCGAATTTTTCAGCGCTAGGGGTTGTACTCCTTGCGGGCGGCAGCGGACCCTTTTTGACTGCCGCAGCGCTGGAGCCCCTCAAAATCATGATGGGCTGCTCGAACAACGTCAGCAGTTTTGTTGACATTCCGGTGGCTTGCAGCGTTTCCTTGACCGACAGCCGGCAGATCTGCAACTACGTACCTCCGGCGCAATGCAGGTACACTTCTCCAAGCTTTTCCTACCTCTGCAACCCCCTTGTCGAGGTCAGACGCGCTACAGAACATGCGTGTTTGCGGCAACGTGATCATCCCAGCTTGAAGCTGTCCCATAGTTTCCCTAGTTTTGGTGTTGAAGAATCCCTTGCTTTGGCGTTGCCAAAAAACATCGTTATCAATGGGTCCTCCATTTGACGTGGCAGTTGCAAGTATTGATGATGATTAGCGTGTTTGGCTGTGGTGGGTGAATGTTCCAAGGCTTGGCAAGGGATTAAACCCATCATTCGTGCAAACGCACCAGACACATGCAAGTCGAGACGCTGACGCATTATTGACATCAGCCAGCAAATGATGAAACAAATACCATCAACCAGGACATGAATTCGCAACTCTCTACTTCTCTCGAGTCGGACCCTCCCACTTGCATTATTGTTAGGTTGCAAGAATCCACAATCAGGCACTCCACAAGGCATTAAGCTAGTGGAGCAAGGTTTTTCTCAGCAGACAGGTATAGCACCCAGCTTCCAACATGCAGTGAAAAGCCAAGGCACGTTGCAGTGCGCCACTGGAAGTCACGTGTGCCTGCCCTGACTCTCCTGCGGCTTTTCTGAATCTCTCAACTCATGTCACTCTTCTTGACTCCCTGTAGAGATCACACATGCTGTTTCTGGCCTCTTCGCTAGCTCCTGCTCCTCGCTAATTCACTGTGAAGCCATCAGCTGGTTCCCTGTTGTCTCCCTGTCAAAACATAAAGTGCTTCCTCGCCATGTCACTGTCAAGCCATCAGAAATGGGAAAGTGGGATTTCGAAAGCGGGTGGCCTGGCTGCAGTCCGGCCCCCCCACCGGGACCGCCGCCCGCGCCGCAGCCACCGAAGCCCCCCTCTCCGCCACCAGCGCCTCTGAAGCCGCCGGCGCCGCCCAGGCCTCCCCCTCCACCCCCCGCTTCCTGCCCGGCAAACTTCACTGACGCCCAGCCAGGTTGGGAGAAGCCCAAGAACTCAGTCCAGTTGCGGGTATTTCGTTGGGAGAAGCCTGAGCATTTGGTGCAGTTCGGGCTTTTGGCTGCATTTACTGGCGGGATGACAGATTGTTATATGGGACACAATTCTTTATACAGTGGTGGTTACAAAATTCACAAGCATTTGGCTGCATTTAGGGGCTTTCTAGGAACAAGCCACTCCTTTTCTTCTTCAGCGTTACGCACTGCATTGCCAGGGTTGCTGTGAGCTTGGGGCAGGCCCCGGATGGTGCGCAGGAAGGAGCGCAGAGTGTTGGGTGGGGATGAGTGTAGCTGGAGCTGGGTGGAAAGGAGAGTTTCTCTGGAAGTGGGTTGGTAGGAGCAACGCACACTTGGCTGAATGGCAGTCGGGCTCATAAGAAATTAAGAGGGAGCTAAAGGCTCATTAGCAAGGCCAGGTGTGTGTGTGTGTGTGTGTGTGTGTGTGTGTGTGTGTGTGTTTGCATGGAGAGGGTTGTGATATTTCACACCTCCCTCACAGATGGTACTGCCAGCATGGAGAACTCTGAATTTGCTGCTCATATTTACGCTGTGTTCGCAGCGTGCGCTGTTTACACTGCGATCGAAATCACAGATAATGGAAACGGCGAAGCTGACTGCGTGGGTAGAATTCGCAACGATCCAGAATTTTTCTCTCGCCCCTGCACATTCAACATGTTTGCTGTCAGCTGCGCTCAATTCACTGGGTCCCTCTCCATATACATCCAGAACAGTTACAACAGGAGCGCAGAGACCTACAAACCCCCCAACATTGACCACTGGCTGACCAGCATTGGCCTGGGGTCGCTGGAAGTGCTGGGAAGCTACCTCGAGATCATTGTTTTCCACAGCGGGGGCGCAATCCCCGTAGACATTGCGCCGGTGTTCCTCACCAGCCTCCACAAAGCGAGTTCGGTGTACATCCTCGAATGCGACCATGACTGTTCCATCACAGAGCCCCCCACCTTCACTCCAAGGCTCACAGCCTTGCCCGGGCTGCAAAACCTCCTCCAGCTCGGGAGCCCTGATGACGACCCCACTTACTCGACGTCCCTGCTGGTATATGGCACGGCTTTCCAGGACTTGAGGTCCTTGTCCGGCCTTGCATGTGTTTTCCCTTGGGCGTACATAGAAGTGCCGTACAACACCAAGATGAGCAGCTTCAACGGCCTAGAGGCTCTGCAGCCAGGGACGCTGGGGCTGGTTACGATCAAAGCAGAGGGCAGCGGGCCCTTCCTCACCGCGGACTCCCTGGCGGGAATCAAGCCTGTGGCCGGATGCTTGGTTTCAGGCCAACCCCTGCAGAACGATGTCTTCATTCCAGTTGGATGCGGAAACATCATCACCAACAGTTCTGATATCTGCACCTTTCAGGCTCAGATCTGCAGGTGCGCTCTGCACGGCCCCTTTTGCCGCCCTGGGAGTACTGCAAAGGCTATGGAATTTGTACCGTGTGTGCAAGCACCTCTACGACATAGTTGACGTGCTGCAGCTAGAAATTAGGGGCATGTGGCTCTGCGAGAGGATGGGGGAAGTCAAGTGCTGGAGGGGGCTTCAGGCAGTTTGGGATACCAGGCATTGCTGGTGGGGAAGGCTAGGGGCCAAGAGCATGTCTAATGAGCTGGCGGCAGGGTAGGCTACTAACAAGTGATTTGCTACTTTATAGAGCATCCCTGCTTCGCAGCTGTCCCTATGTCTGGTTCTACTCCTCCCTCTGGCCTTTTTCCGGTACCTCGATCTCCCTCCACTAGTTTCCCCTCGTGTCTTCTCCCAACCATCGTTCCGAACATGAATTCTTCCCTTGCATACTGCTCCCCCTCCTTCCCCCCTTCCCCCCTCCCTCTCGCTCTTCCCCCCTTGTTACCTCTCTCCCCCTCTCCCTCTCCTTTCTCACACCACACGTGCACAACACTTAACCAACTCACAACAGTGCAAGTCCCTAACACATCTCCCTTCTGATGTGTCATTTAACCCCCCTTTCTGTGTGTGTGTGTGTGTGTGTCTGTGGGTCTGTGTGTGTGTGATAGCAGGAGTGCATGCGCACGTGGTTGTGTATTGTACAAACTTTGTGTTGGCCCCCCTCCCCCTCTGACTTTGTTATGTTTGTGGGTGTGGGTGTACAAACAAGTGCACTTCTCGTATCTCATATGCATGCTGATTCCCTGCCGAGTCTCCCTCAAGTTACCAAAAAGGGGCCACACCTCAGGGCAGCCTCGACACCATCCACCATGATTGTTATCCAGCAAAGTCCTTGTTGCCTTCTTTTTTTTCCCTTTTTTTTTTTTTTTTTTTTTTTTTTTTTTTTTTTTTTTTTTTTTTTTTTGGGCCGGGGGGGGGGGGGAGCACGTTCAAAGGATCATCAGGAAAAGGGCTACACTGTCCTGAGTCAGGACTCCTGGACCCAGGCTAGCCAGCCAGTTTGTCTGATGTTGAAAGACACGTGATGTCGCTTTAGAGCCTTCCTAAAAGTGTGGCTGGCTGTGGCTATTGACTCTTCAAGCGAACCAGGATTTTAGTTTGCGCTGTATTGCGTGCAAGTACCTGCATCCAGAGGACTACCCCCCCCCCCCCTGGGGTACCCCAAACAAAGCTTAAAATAACCCACCACTACCTCTACCACATTCGGAATCTCGGCGTGGTGTGTGCTGGCAAGAGTACATGCAGGCTACAGTTACAAAAGTTGTGGGGACAAGTTGGCAAGCGGCCCAAACAATGTAGGGTTGCCGGAGCTGGACAAGGACCCCCCCCCCCTCCTTATTTATTTTATTTAAAAAAAATAAAACAACAACAACAAACAAAAAGGAACACCACCACATACTAGTCGAGGCAGAATTTTTGGTGAGCAAATTTATGTGTAGGCTCCACAGGTTTCAAAGGAGCGAGGGCAAAGGGGGGCTGGACAGGCACACAGACACACACCCTCACACACAGCTTCCTCACAACCACACGCTTACCGTCCGATGTGTCTAGCCTATGCATGTGTGTGTGTGTGTGTGGCTGCAAGCACGCGTGCGTATGCGTATGTCTGTTTGAAAGGGAGAGGAAGAGCACGTTTTTGCGTGTGTGTGTGTGTGCGCGCGCGCGAGCGCTGCACACACACATACACGCCCCGTGTGCAGCTGCACATTCTTCTGTCTGCAATTGCAAGCTGCACCCCTGCCGAATCTCCCGTAAACTCAGGCATGGGGTCTGCCAAGGCTGATTCAAAGAGCTCCTGGTGCAGCCCTTCACCTCCGCCACCCCCACGACCGCCTTCCCCTCCGCCACGGCCTCCGCCTCCACCTCCACCATCGCCAAGGCCCCCGCTTCCACCTTCACCACCTCCAGCGCCACCGCGCCCACCAGCACCGCCCCCTGCTGCCTGCCCAGTCAGTATTCAAGCAGATCCAGGTATGAAGTCCTTTGTCTGCTGTTCTTGCACCCCGAGCATCGCCCCCCCCCCCCCTCACCTAGGCTTCCTGAACCGGTACACCCACACATGCACTGTCTTTCCCCCACTTCTCCTGCACGCACACTCACACACACACGTGCGCGCGCGATTCTGCTCTTAGACATTAATGCACGCAGAGCCAGGTCCACACATACTGCTGGCGCTGGACTCTACTGTGCCGCTAAGCTCCTTTTTCTTACAAACCCCTGCAACATTGCTCTGCTGTTTGTGCTGGTGCTCTTCCTTCGACTCCCTTGGGGAGTTCACGTGATCATAATGGGTTCTGACAGACCTCTCACTTTTTCCACGCGTTCTGATGAGACTTGGTAAACCCCTGAGGCCCGCAGCAATGCAGATCCAACAATACTGTTCTGACAGTGGCTGAACCAGCTGGTTGTTTTACTATGATGATTCTGGGTAGCCCCTGCCGCAGTGCGTGTCCAGGCATACGGATGTGCGACCCGCACACGCATTCCCGGGGCTTGCTTCCTTGGGCTTGATCCAAGTCTCAACAATCAAGATATCTGGGGAAGCTTTTGTGGGATCAACGTCTCTATGCTGCTACATTGGCCTTACTTGTGCCGATGCTGTTGCCTATGGATATGCTGGCAGCATCCTCCCTTGTGATGTAAACCAACGAGATCGTTTGACTGCATTCATCCCTTTCATCGATTCAAAGGGTACTACATTTAGGCCGGTATATACAGAGGTACAGTGAAGGTGATTATAAAGGTACAGAAAAAGTGCTGATACAAACTTTTTGTGCTTTGTGCAGTCTGTACAGAGTATGACTTAGTCTGGATCCAGGACTTCGGTGACGGCTCAAGCTTATGCAGGGCTTACACTCCAGTTAATCTAGCTCAATCTTCTGTCAACTGCAGCAGACCTTTCTTCAACAGTTCCTGCGGGACATTTGGTGGGGCCATCAGGATTGACATCACCAACCGAGCCGGCCTGACGGCGGAGAACTATGTTCCCCCAGCCATTGCAACATGGCTCACCAACATCGGCTTGGGTTCCATCAGAGTCTTGGTCAGATATTTTGACATCGTTGTAAACCACTCCCCTTACCCAATCCCCAGGCCGATTTCTCCGGACTTCCTGTCGCAACTGGAACAGGCAAGAAGCATCGCTGTGTACGAATGTGAGGATTGCGACAGTGACTACTTCGTTCCTCCGTTCAGCGTGCCATCAGCGCTGATCGCTTTGCCCGGCCTTAAGCAAGTCGTTCAGCTGAGACTAAACATAAGTGCCGGCTGGAGCCTGATCCTTGCAGGCACTGGATTCCACGAGCTTTTGTCCTTCTCTGGCCTGGCCTGCCAACAGCCTGGATTTTACATCACTGGCAATTACGCACTGCGGACTTTTGACGGTCTGGATGCTGTGCAACCAGTCAATGGATCTTCTCTTTATGCTTCTGAGAGTGGCCCCTTCACTACGGCTGCCTCACTGGCAGCTCTGAGGTCCATGGCGGGCTGCCTGTCCGGGCTAAATATCAGCGGATTCGTCTACATCCCCACAGGCTGCAGTGCCATCTTCTCTTGGGCAGACGTCTGCTTATATCAGGGAAGTCCGCCATGCAGGTGTGCACTCCTCCGGTACCGTGCCCGCCACTTTTGTCCCCGGGCCTTGTGGCTCCAGTGTTGTGGGAGAGGACGAGTTACTCGGTGCCACATGGGCATTGCCAATGTGGAGGGAAATCAGTGGCTCGAGACACAGGCGAGGAGGGTGGCTCCTCTGGAGGCATGGGCATCCATTCCCTCTTGCCCTGTGTGTGTGTGTGTGTGTGTGTGTGTGTGTGTGTGTGTGTGTGTGTGTGTGTGTGTGTGGATGCAGAACAGACTGTGGCTTACATTGGGATGCATGTTTTGCATCTAGCAACCATTACACTGAGGCAATCTACAAGGGCTGATTTGCTGGACGGCAAGGAGTACTCAAAAAGTAGGCTAGGAAGGACTGGATGCAAGGTCTTCCAGGTGGGAACAGTGCATCCCTTAGTGTCAAAGGGCAATTGCCAGAATGGCAAATTTTCGACAGAATATTAATTTTTCACTTGCCAATGTGTGGCAACTTCCAATGGATTTTATTTTTTTTCCTGTTGCCAGTGTGGCAACTTCACTGGGTTTAAGCTCAATTTTTAGTTGCCAATGCGAAATGTCGTTTAGAAGGCCTTGGGCCCATCTTCAACCCATACAATCCCAATTGCTAAGTATTGAACATTATCTACAGCTGAACTGTCGTCTGTCACCACCCCAACAAAACCCCCCTCGCATTTTGCCAAGGAGTCCTTGAGATACCTCAATTCGGCTTCGGCCAGCGGGGAAAAGGACTTCCTCCCCAATTGCTTAGACCAATGAATATCTGCCCTCCGATTTTGGATATCCACTGGCAACTTTGGTCCATAACCAATTATTTCAGGTTGCCACCGATTGGCAACCTCCGCCGTAAAAAAATAATATAGGTTGTCAAAATGGCAATCCCAACAACCCAAAATATATTTAAAATTGCCATTTTCAGCCCCCCATTATTAAATATTGCCATTTTGGCAACAAGTTGCCACTAAGGGATGCACTGGGTGGGAAGGGCAACGGGGTAATAGACACTCCGTCAAGAAAGTTTGCATGAGGAGGCTGATAGTAGGTCTTGTATCAAGGAGTGCCTCTGTTTGGCCTCTCCCATGTACCTTACTCCCTCCCGCCTTTTCTCTACTTGGTATCTGTTTTTACTGTTTAAGCTGGAAGTTGAGAAGACCCCTTTCCTCACAGTATCCCTGGGCCTTTTCAATGAGCCGTAGGCTCCGTACCCCACCCCCGGGCGTTTCCGCCCACCAATCGTTTTAATACCTGCCCCCCCCCCCCCCCTCCCCACGGGCATGTGCTCCCACCAATCATTTTGAAGCTCCTTCCCCTTCCCACTGTCTCACCGCTTTTCTATCTCTTCTTTTCCCACTGTATTGCCCGTTCTCTCTGTATATCACTCGCGCCCGGGCACTTCCTCGGTCCGACATAATCGCAATATACGCATTTCCACATCCACACACCCACACAGGAGTCCCATCGACGTGTCTAACCCAGTTTTTGCATTTTCAGGGACATGTGTTTGCAAGTGTGTTTCGCAGTGAATGTGAAGATGCGCCCGCACGTTCGTGTTTGTGTTGTGTTTGTTTGCGCAGAGGCGGGCTACTCTAGTAAATGCTTCGAAGTTCTGCAAGATCAGAATATATCCTTTTGGCTCCATGTTCAAAGGCGGGCTTCTTCAATGGGATACCTGTGTGCCCTCCTTGCAGCGCAAGCCAAGTGACTCCACCTGCAATTCCTCAAAGCCTGCAGGAAACCCGCATGCCACAGAAGCGTCACTCATCTCCTACAACTTGCGGATCAAGCATGAACCCAGAAACAGGTGCACTCCACACTCGAAGACTTGAAACCCTCCGGGTTGCACCTGGGCAGAACTGTGCGTGTTTTCGTTAGGTATTGAGGATTTCCCTACGGTAATATCCTTGAGCGGGAGCGGGAACAGTTCTCAACAACACAACCCAACACACCACACCATGGTCTGTTTTCGTTGCGCCGATGCATTCTCAGTTTTGGCTTTGAAACCGCGCTAGTTGTTTCTTGACGGCCTTACCGCCGCCAGCATGGATGAGCGTCACGTGCACCAAGTTGCAAGCCTGTAGAGCCTTCCCTGCACTGTGCAAACACCCCCGTTGTGACCCTCACCGAGCACGGATGTGTCACACGACTCATTCAGTGTTTCCCTTGGTTCCAATTTGGTTTAGATCCTGGAGATGGACGGCCCTTGCAATATTTGAAAAGGAAATGTGCCTGTGTACATTTGGCAGTGCGCTTGTGGACTTATTTGGTGGACGTGGCATGGACTGCCTGGCAACAAAAATTGTGCCTGGCATCACGTTAAACAATTGAGGCTGTGGGTTTCTATACATGTCTGCTTTATTGCACCGCATTTCTCCTCTCCTGCAGAATGAAGCAACAATCGACTTGTCAAATGGTGGTTTTGTACATGACGAGGATCTCCACTCACGGCTACCACAACAAATGTTTCAATGTCCTTGCAACCCCAATATTGCGTACATGGACGGCTGCTAGCTGACTTGAGCGTCCGAGTGCAGTTTGTGGAGCAAACGTGACAGACACTGTAATTCTGACCGACTATGGCAACGGAACTTGCGCGGCTGTGTACCTGTCTGCAACCCCCGTTTTTAGCTCCTGCGACGCCCCGCTATTTCCCAGGACGTGTGGAGCCCTGAACGCCAGCCTCACCATCTACCTGGAGCAGGGAGAGGCCAGCCTTCCCTTCACTGCCAACGTGGACCAGTATTTGTCACAGTTGGGCCTCGGCGAACTTGAAGTTATCTTTGGGGAGCTCAGTATCTATGTCAGCCGGATCAAAACTGCCAATGGAGCCATCCGGCCCCATTTTTTACCGGATCTGCGGCAGTCCGGCACCGTTACCATCCGCGAATGCGAAGATTGCAAGGCTTTCCCTCGGCAGCCACCCCATCAGCCAATCCTTGCGGGTTTGCCGGGACTGAGGACGCTGTACCAGATTTATTCGCCGTATTCGAGTCTCACCACCCAAGGCCTACATGAGCTAGTCTTTGAGAGTACTGCATTCCCAGACCTCACATCGTTCGGGGGTTTAAAGTGCCCTCCTGACGGCATTGGTGCATTCCAGAATCCGTACCTGGCTTCATTTAAGGGTCTGAATCGGTTAGCAGCCCCATCACAGGAAGGTTTCTCTGTAGTGGCGCCAGGAAGCGGCCCCTTCATGTCTGTGGAGTCGCTGGCCACCTTGAAAGCGGTCATCGGATGCGAAGCAGGTGCCAGTCACATGACACTAGAAATTCCTGTCGGTTGCAACCAGACTCTCACGTCGGGCGCACAGGTTTGCAGCTTCACCGGCACGAAGCTTCCTTGCAGGTATGCCCAACAGTTTACAGCGGGTGGTTACAGAATTCCTTTAAGGGGTGTGCGTGCATGAGTGTCTGTGTGTGTGTCCGCGCACGCGCGTGTGTGTAATCCCGGCTAAGGTGTTCTAGTTAGAATCAATGGAGGGGGTACAACAGTTGGAAGTCCACTACCAAATCATCTACACCGGGAATCAAAAGTGTTATCTTGACAATTTTCTGATCATCCAGACTTCCGGAGCCGCCCCCCCCCCCCCTCTTTCAGCGTCCTTAAGGCCCGCGCCGGGATTGGGGAGTCCGAGGACCTATCTTTGGGTCCCTGGTTGGACTATCTAACACACATTTAACATACTTGTCATTGCCACCCCGCCAGAATGTCATTTGCTGTCATTTTCCTCCTGCATATCTTGAACTATGGCAAGACATCATTATGCAGATACTACGGAGCACCCATCTAGAGTTTCAGGTCTTATCACTTTGAACCTCACGAGCATATAAAATGATCCATAGAGACACCAACATGCATGATCGTAAGCCTCTCTACACCAGTAGAGAGGCTACTCCTGTGCACACTTCAGGAGACTCCAGATTATGGCTACTAACAATGGCTGTGGTGTTGACAGTGTAAGCCCATAACGTCGCCAGGAAGATACGGCAGCACAGCCAGCAGCCCGGAGAATAGGAATTAAACTGATATCAGTGCACCCGTCTCTGGTATTTGAAACAAAGGAAATTTGATCTGTGGACTCGATTTTTCTGATCACGCCAAGAACTAAGTGGTCATGACGAGGCTTTGTGGCGACATCCGAATTACCAGATGCACTAAGTTTGTTCTTGAAGGTAAGGTTTAGTGGATGTTGATTAAAGGACACTAAACTGTAAGCGTTCTGACCACTGATATGTGAAGGAGAACTTGATGCATGTTTCGGGATGCTTTTGAGTCCTTGAACTTTTAAAGATCACGTGATGCACCTCTAGGTGTGCACCATGTGACATAGATATCGGACTGGTCTACACTGGTTGATATGGTAGGTCCATGTTCCAAGAAGGCACAAGCTTCGACCGGGAGCTTTTCAATTAGATAGTACCGATCATGATAATTTGATCATGATTCTTTGATATGGTAGGTCCATGTTCCAAGAAGGCACAAGCTTCGACCGGGAGCTTTTCAAATAGACGGTACCAATTATAGGTACCTTCATACACGATAAGAACATACATAAGTCTGGATTCCCACGGCAGAGAGGTGATATGCTCTCGGTAGGGAAGCTGAAGCCACATACGTGTTGATCCTGTTACTGACTCCTGAAGATGCTGCTATCATTGTGCCTGGTACTGTTAGTCTAGACACATTCGGTCTCAGCACTTATGTTTGCAATAAGTGTGTACAATTAAATAGACTGCCTAGCCTCTTCTGCGGAATTTAAGCAGATTATTTGTATCCACTGTAAGGCAAAAAGCGCATGTCATCCACTTTTTGCGAAGAACTAGGATGCCCACCGTCTTTTGTTGAAGTCGGGCAGATAAAAGAACAAAGAGTAGACTGTGCCGTGGGCTCGACAGTTGCTCTTTGAAGAAGACTATGTCGCTGTACCCAAGGACCATGGAAGGGGTCGGCACTGATGACTCTGAGACCCTGAATCAGGTCTGTGTGCAGTGTACGGTGTATTATTATTCGGGAAGTTTTCCGCCCTATGCAGGGCCCAACTGGATCAGTTGATGGTTATCTCCTACTCAGAATTAGGAGGATGCCGCTGACAAGTGTCGCAAGCCCAACGACCATATGTGGCTAGCAGCCATGTCTATCCCATGAAGCTAGGCTTGACTGACGAGGACGCTGTTGCAGAGTTGTTTAGAGCCATTTTAACTCACACATGGGTGTTTGCCAGTTGTCCAGAAACCTAGTACAACCTCTTGCTTTGTTAAAGTTCTTGGCTGGTAACAACTGCCGGCTGGGAAGTTGTCCATCCCTCGACAATCTTCTAGATCGCGTTACAGTAGCAGACATGCGTGCGCCTGACCATCACTCACTCGATGCCAAGGCTTTTTACCAACTTACTTGAGTGCAAGTGGTGGCGGGTCGTCGATAAGAAGTGGAGGGCAACAGGGGCAAGCGGAAAGAGAAATGGCCAAATGTAGTGGAAGGTGAAGGTTTTATTGACACAGCACACTCATGTTTGACGCAGTGGCTGGGATTCAGCGGCTCAGACTCGAGAATGAGTGATGTTGGTCTCCTTGCAGATTGAAGATTTGCGTGGTGACAATATTTCTCTGAAATTCTCACCGTGCCCCTGTCCGCCCATAGTAGGCAGTGAACTGTGCACTGCAGTAACGCTAGCGCTTTCCATGATCAAATGGTTAAGTAGGTGATGCTTTAAGAACACTGAACTAACAGCCTAGTACTTTATGTATGGCTACCCGCTTTAATGCCAGTATCAAGAAGCTTTGAATTCTTGACCTGTGGCTGGAAGATGTGCATCACGTGGCACGCGGAAGTGCACATCCTGACAAGGAAGGACCGTGTTCCGAAGTTTTCGTAGAACCGGGCTGATCCTGTCAAGACTTGCTGAAATTTTGCTTGGCTCTTTGTGACAAAACACGACTGATGTTAGCGTTGATGTTCGCCTAGTTTTGGTGGTGTGTGCCTGCACTTGTTAGTGTGTGCTATGAGCCTCCATCCTCTGCATATCACGGCAGAAGCTACAGTAAGCATACAGTGTCAGCGACGTTTTAGTGAAGCTAATCTGTAGAATGCTCCAGAATAGAATACATTGTACAAATTTATGCAATGTTTAAAGATGACCTACCTTTCTTACTAGCTTTCACATATCCCCTCATGCCCGTGTCCGGCCAAGATGGGCCATGAACCGGTTGATATCATCCTCCTATAGAAGCTATTGTCGAAAACTGAAATGACTCTTTTGGACTTTAACTCCAACACTGTAACTGCAATGTTGCAGTTACAGTGCATAGGACAGGGTCGTATGGACCTGAGATGCGGTGACCCTATAATTGCTAACTCATGTCAGTTGTCAAGAACGGGGCCCTAGGGCCTGCCCAGGCCTGCATGCCCAAGTCTTCTGAGTCGTTATCATTCGTAATGTTAACATTAATGTCAGTTCGTCATGGCCAGGGCTGTCGTCCTGTTGTGTATTGAGGGGGCATAAGGTACGTATCTTGATGTACAGTGTCACGTACGTATGTATGTATCCTCAGGTATACTTTCTGGTTTTAGGCACGTCACTTGCCTAATCGAACACACAAAGGAAACGCTTGCAACAAGACGTACAATTGTACCAGCTGGTGCACTGTTGACACGATAAGTGCACAGCAGGAGTTTTGGGAAGGTAAAGACCATCACGCAAGTACAGGTCTCTATCCATGGAGTTCATGGAACAAGGATGGAGACTCCATCGAGAGTGTACACGTGTTAGGATGTGGCCATGAGTGGTAGCATGAGTCCACACGATTGCATTGAATGCAACCGTTTCAAGGTACCTGAGACCATTCAGGGTAACCTTGGACTTGTTACATCAGGTGGTTACATCGTGGTATCAATACTTTGTAGTTGCTTGTGTTTTATAAGGGTCCATAAATCCTAAATATCCAGTAAACTTCGGGCTGGGCAAAATTTGCCCCAATTGATGTGTATCAATGAAGTACAGGAGTTACGTGTCACAGGTGGCACTCATTGTCTAGGAAGGGTTGAATTGATTGCTCTACTGCAATATATGTTGCAATACTACTTTATTTGCGGTAAATAAATGCCACAGGAGTCAGGCCGATCAGCTCATGAGCTAGCTTATTCAGCTGGCGTTAACAATGTTATGGTTGTTATCAGGTAGTTTCCGGTGTTATTATCAGCTAAGATGCAAGCCGGCACGATCGTCTCTTGAATGGATGGAGACACTTAAGTATTCTATGTAGTAAATGTCAATTGTTGGGTGCCTAGGCACATGTCAAATGTTGGGTGCTATAAGTTTCTCAAGCGAGTTACACATCATTTCGCAAACATGCATTCCCTACAAGGCCTTGTAGGAAATGCATGTTTGCGAAATGATGTGTAACTCGCTTGCGAAGCTTATTGTTGAAACCTCTCGCATTGCTCCTTCATTGCGATTAGCTAGAAACAACACCGGCATTATCATATCATCAATTGATGTTGACACCACAGTTAACATCTAATTTATGTCAACATATACCCTGAGTGCCACGTAAGCGATACATGTATGTGAACGGACATCCGTTCGCATCGATGTATAATTCGCACAACGCGCTCATTGACCAATAAGGCGCTCTTTGAGACTGCTCACATTGCTCCTTCATTCTGTCCCTTGCTTGTTGTGAGGCTTCAAATGCTGCAAGACAGCGGGCTAGTGAAGCCGCAATTTGTCATGAGTTGGTGGAAGTAACCACCTGGGAGGAAGGGCACCTGTTGTTACATGCCTTACAGTCACATGTCCCCAACTTCATCATGCGCAGGGAAGCAGAAGGGACACGCACACAAACAGCGTTTTCAGCGTGCTTGTTGATCAAAAGGAGGAATTTAATTACAACCGTACTGATCGAAAGAATACTCAATTACATATATGGATGAGAAGAAGAATTTTATTACAACGCATTCACGACACCACCCTTCACACCAACCCTTACCTCCTGTGCGTTAGATTATGGTATAGTTTTAACTATACCATACCATAGAAATTTCTATAGTATGGCACAGTTTCTTAAGTATTGTTTTGCGGGTATGGGTGGGTTATGGGTTTGGAGTTTTGGGGTATATCCCCCGAAACCATTTATACTTTGGGTCTCTCTCTCTCTCTCTCTCTCTCTCTCTCTCTCTCTCTCTCTCTCTCCCTCTCCCTCTCTCTCCCTCTCTCTCCCTCTCTCTCTCTCTCTCTCTCTCTCTCTCTCTCTCTCTCTCTCTCTCTCTCTCTCTCTCTCTCTCTCTCTCTCTCTCTCTCTCTCTCTCTCCCCCCCTCCCTGTCTGCCCCCCCCCCTCTCTCTCTCTCTCTCTCTCTCTCTCTCTCTCTCTCTCTCTCTCTCTCTCTCTCTCTCTCTCTCTCTCTCTCTCTCTCTCTCTATAAATGGTGTGCCAAGGGATTGCTCAGTACCTGCATGTCCGCGGTCTAAGGCCGAACACTCCTAGCACACTTACGTGCGCACAGCACAGCACCTTGTTTTTCACTGTCCAGCTCTTGCCCCTGTGCGGGGCCGCTAACCCCAGTTATTCTCTAGTCCCGCTAGGTCTCTTCCGCAGTTCATTTGGCCCGCTGACTTGCGTGCGCTTGGATCATTCATCTCGGATGCAGCCATGTAGTCCAGGCCAGGTTCGTGCCGACTTACGCCGGATGCGGTCACTTGGCCGCAGCCACGTCTGTGGCTGCCCCGCCCCCTTTGCCCTACCTCCCCTTCCCGTTTGCTCCGTTGTGTCTCCAGTCTCCGTTTGGCTACCCCACGTGGCCCGTTGCTGTTTGGCTTAGGCTAGCAAGCGTGTTGTGGACATCTCATCATGCCCTGGTGGCTGTCAGTCTTCGTCTCCTTACAATAGTGGGATAAAAAGACAGACCAGCCAACCCGAACCCAAAGGTTTAAAGCTATAAGTCACACCCTGCGCGCAGCCAGATGGCGACCCACGGCGGCCGCAGTACTGAAACTTGCCTCACGCATGACAAAATACCCCTCCACATCTTCCTGAGCAATGATGGCTGGTGGTTCAAAAGCTCCAGGAGCCTCTGCAACAAGGCCGGCGCGTCCGCATGCAAACCTTCAAATATTTCAAATGAAAATGAAATAGCTTGGAAGGCCACACGCCAGCAAGACAGCCTAGCGGGTCTGCTTGTCTTTGCAGCCCGCGCGGCGGCCCCACCCGGCACGAAGTGCTACAAATTGGCGGCAGTGACGAGGCAACAATGTCGACGTCGAGGTCACAACTCTCCTCCTACGCGTGGGGGCGGTGGTCTGCGTGACGGCGCTTTTTGCCACGGATAGGGGTGGGAAAGGCTGGTTTTCGGGCGACGCGCTGACGAGCAGACTAAGGACACCGTCGAGGCTGTTACAAACGGAGCATTACCGGGCGACAATTGCAACAAACCCCCCCCCCCCCCCCCACAGGTGCATTGAACAGCATGGTCCCCCCGGACATCCAACTCCTTCAAGCAGCACGGGCATTGGGATCCATGCTGGAAGATGGGGATCGAGAGCTGGTATTGAAGGCGGCAGCGGAACGACCCAGGGGCCATATCATGCATTGTTTGCTGCAGGTGGGGAACTGGGAGAGCCAGCAAACAATTGTGTGCATGCAGTCAGACGCTCCCGGCTGTGTGAGAGATTGTAGCACAGCACGGTTGACACAATCACGATCCGAGCGAGCAGGGTTATCAAAAACCTCCCGGCATGCGCGCTGATATATACAAGGGTTCTGACAGACGGGCTTGCACATTGCTGCGGATAAAAGAACGGGTCTTCAACGACCGCTGCATCGAAATCTGGGACAGGAGCCCAGTGGTCAGCCTCGGCAACTACGTCAGCGGGGATAGGTGGGGCAGTGGATATCCGCGGAAGACGGTCCTAAAGGGGGACTGTCTGCGTGACAGAAGCAAGACAGGCACAGGGCAGAAGGGAAGTGGCCTGAGTGATCCCCAGAACCCCTTGGCAATAGGCAACCCAGCCATTGCAAACGTTTGCTGCAAAGGGCCAAAACCACTGCCACCAGCTGTGACAATGGATTGGAGGACCTGGGATTGGCGCATATCGAAGGTCACCAAAGCTTGCTCGGCTGCGGCGGGCCGCATGGTCCGACCTGTGAAAACTACCTTGCAGGTCCTAAGACAACTTCGTAGCAAGAGGAGTCCTGCTTGGGGGTGTCGGAGAATCGACGAACTGAATCGAGGCTGCCACGAGATCAACTTGGGCCTGGGCCACAGAAGCCAAAAACGCGACTGACACAGTGACCGCTGACCCCAACACGATCAAACCTGCACGAGTTTCATAGACGAAGCCCAGAGGGAACCCATGCAAATCTTGAGGGTTCTGGCGCGGAGACCACACACGTGCACGGCACTTGTAAGAATTGAGGGTCAAGCCATATGCTGGGGTCCGGTAAACAACCAATTGGACTTCCTGCTGCGCTGCGGGCACGGGACCAGCGCACGTGCCGTCATCCAAATACCACCCTTGCTTTACATGTATATCGGGACGTCCCCCGTGTCTACACCCTCGGTGACTGTCCAGGAGAAGCGGCTGGACTATGAACGCAAAAAGCAGCGGAGAGAGGGGGTCCCCTTGCTGGATCCCAGTCGTAGCTTCCACAATGTGGGGTCCAACATATTGACGGGTAGCGCAGCCACATGTCATCGTCACATATAGCGATATGCTGGGGCAATGAGGGGCGACTTCTACAAGCATGTGGTCGCGGTCGACCGTATTGAAGCATTTTGGAAGTCCAAGCTGACAACAAGACCAGGGGAATCTTGCCGTTGGGCCACCAAGCGGTTGAGGGCATGGACGATCGTCCACTCGCGAGTCCTTCAAGGCTCGAAACTCTTTTTCGGATGGCCATTGCATGCTGATCCTTAACCAGCCGCTCACCTTGATCATCACATGGTTTGCCTCTGGCTTCCACAGATTATACACATGTGCTTACTGGCGCCATTGTTACAACAGTCTGAATATTCTTTCTAAAGCTACAAGGTGTCAAAATCTACATCTGCCTCAAATGCCAGGCCTATGCACCCACCGACCCATTCCCATATCAGCCTTCAACATCTTTTGGCTCCACTAACTGTTAGATACCCCCCATGGGGATCTGACACTGGACTTGGCCAAGTCCAGTGTCAGATCAGATCTTCTAGAACCCTGTTCGAACTCGGTTCGAACCCAGTGATTATCAACCCACATTCGGGTTTAAACCCCACGGGAGACCCTTTGCCAATCCCCTTCGTCGACATAACCACAGCAACGGTGAACGAAAGTCAGCTTCCTAAGGCATGCCCATACCCGTCCCTAAAACAGACCCCAAAACCAAGAAATCCCGGAAGCTCAAAGGAAAGAAGGTCCCACAGGTCGAGGCATATGGTTAAGGTTCCGGGAATATGCTTTTTTACTATAGTGTCAACACAATCAGGTACAATGGAAGGCGCAAATGTTGAAACTCCTGAATGCAGCTCTCACCGAGGGTGGAGAGCTGCATCAGTTCAACTCTTCCCATGAAGAATTTGCTTAATCTCAGCTGGAGAAAAAAAAAAAAAAAACAGAACTAAAACCACCAAATGAAAAGTGCATTCCGACAGCACCTTGCCCCGAACTACAAATACTCCACCAGCTGGTTCAGCATTTGAACCGAAAGAAGCAATAAATCGTAAGGACCTCAACAAGGAATGGGCCAATGCTGAACTAGAGTTGATTTACTTGGCTTTAATCCGGTTTTTGGTGTGCGATCACTCTTACCAGGGAGAAGTACAATGGAAGAGCAATCCGGGGCAGTCTTTCTGCAGGCTGCCCCAAACTGCTCTTCCATGGCCCTTCCTCCCTGGGAGGAGTGATTGCACACCAAAACCGGGACTTGAGCCAAACAAAGCAATTCCTAGTTCGGCATCGGCCCATTCCTTGTTGAGGTCCTCTGTTATGGCAATCAGCGGAAGAGTATTTGACTGAGGCAAAGAGATCCGTTCATGAAGACGACGATAGCGACTGATTACAATGCGTGAAGTTCTCGTCTTAAATGCGACGCAGAGCGGCCAATTATAGAATGTACGCGTTTATCTAAGTATATATGAAAACCAGAGAGAACTGTACGGGATCTCCCCATGCACGCATATGAAGTACAAGGTAATGGTTGTCTTTACATCCTCCATATTTAATGCTTCCTTCGGTTCAAATGCTGAACCAGAGGAGTATTTGTATTTCGGTGCTGTCGGAATTGCCTTTTCATGTGGTGCTTCAAGTTTTCAGTTTTTCCAACTGCGAAATAAAAAATTCTTGATTGAAAGACTTGAACTCATGCAGCTCGCCACCCTCTGTGAGAGCTGCATTCAGGTGTTTCAAGATCCGCCCAGATCTGTCTTTTGTGCTTTCCATTTCACCTAATTGTGTTGACACTATGGCATACTCTCTTAAACACAAGTCTCGACTTGTTAAACCCACTTTGCTTTGGTCTCCAGGGGTAACTTGGTTTTGGGGTTTGGTTTATGGACGGGCCTCTGGGCATGCCTTAAGATGCGCATGCTTTAAGATGCTGACTTTCGTTCACCGTTGCTTTGGTTATGTCAACCACGGGGATTGGCATAGGGTCCCCGACGGGGTTTAGATTGACAACCATGGGGTTCTGACACGGAACTGGGGACAGCCGACAGCTCGTTCTGAAGATCATGGGACGTCGTTGAAAGAACATCACTTTCACGGAGCGGTAATGAATTTGTAGAGAGTCCGCCACGATTGGGTCAAGAAACGTTACATCCTACTAGGCAAAGATAGCTCGACCAGGGAGGCCCATACGGATTGGGTCGACGAGGAAGGAAGGAAGGAAGGAATTACATCAACCCAGCCCAAAGGGCTGATGAGATGGAAAACCGAACACCGACGCAGCAAGACACCGAGAGAAACCAAACACAAACCCTAAGAATCAAGGCCAAACACAAACCCAAAGTACCGAGTGGGGAGCCAAGAGCACAAAGGAAGGGCATGAAAGCCCCAGGACACACAGGAAGGGGCAGGAAAGCCCCAGGACACAGCCCAAGAGTGGGCAAGGGCCAGCAAAGGGCAAGACACAAACCTAAGACCGAAACTGAAAACAATCATAAATGAAGTTAACCACAGACTGAAGGTCATCTTGCCAGACGAACAGACGTAACGACCGAAAGGGGGAACGAAAAAGATGGGGGTAACGGTCCCGGATCGGCTGAAGGGCCGAACAGGAAAAGACAAGGTGGTGTTCATCACCCACCAAACCAGCCTGACACTGATCACACAACCGGTGGGAACGGGGGATGCCCCGACGACGACCAGCATCAATAGGAAGGTTGTGAACCCCCATGCGGAATCGATGGAAAACCCTCAACTTGGAAACACTCATACGTAACCACAAAAGCCTAGAGAGAGTGGCGCGGGACGGACTATTAAACCACCTAGAGTATGTGCAAAGCTGAGCCCGCTCAGACGGGCAGAGACGAGGAGAGACATGCAAGCCCTCCCAGGGTTGGCGGCCATGCCGACGCAAGAGGTCCCGAAGGGACGGCATATCAATCGGATGAGGGGCTTGACAATCTATCTGATAAGGATAGCCAACCTTAATAAGGGCCTTCATGAAATACCCAGCCCAAGTGGGAGTAGGGGTAGTGACGCCATAAAAGCACGAGTCGCGAAGAATCAAGGCATAAAGATGATCATGAGGCAAAGACACCAACGAGTTCCAAAAGGTGGCCATACGCTGCAGCCAGGGATGAGCGAGGGGTTGAAGCCCCAACGCAGCTAACAAAATCGGGGTGGCCACCGAGGGGCGCACCCCTAACAACATCTTCAACATGACCAAGTAACTAGACTCTAAGAGCTGAACAGAAGGGGCCGCAGCCGGTGAACGAAAAGAACGCCATCCCCTTGACGAGGATTGGGCCGGATTGGGTGATCAGCAGACAAATTAATCTGGTGACCCAATCCGTATGGGCCTCCCTGGTCGAGCCGTATACGGCTTGAAAGCAAGTACGTACTTGCTTTAAAGCCACCGTATAAGGTGTACACATGTGAGAGGGTCCCCAATACTTAAGAGGCGATCCCATTAATATAAAGCAGAAGCTTCCCCGCTTGCAAGGAGTCATTAACAGGGGTGAGAGAGTGGGCAAGGGGGGGGGGTCGTGAGTTCGGGAAGCCATCGAGGGATCATGTAGGCCTCCCCTAGGGATTGGAAAGGCCAAGTGGCCCTATCCAAGCTTGTCCCCTTAAGGACAACAAGTTATTGTCATTAGTCGGGACATATTCCCTTCCCCCACTTCCCTCTCCCCATATCCCCCGGGGGATGCATCCCCCGGGGGATGCAACCCCAAGCATATACACATGTTACGTGTACAAGGGGCTCTCAAGCCAGCCGAATCATTGGCGGGGCGTTGAGAGGGGCGGTGGGACCGGGAACAAGCCCACCGCGTCCATGAATCCCAGCCATCCTAGGAGCACAGGCAGCAGCAGAATGGTCTGGAGAGTGACTTGCTGGGCCATCACGTTGGTCTTCACTCCAAACTCCTGTCCGAGACCCCCGGGCCCGCC
>KV908377.1:305000-325000 GCA_002005505.1 Botryococcus braunii
CACACCAGTATGAACCTCGAACTATTAATAGTCCTTATGCAAATTCAGAGAAGATTGGCCTGGGTGCACGGTCTCTCAACAGCTGGGACCCTTCAGAATGCTGCAGCTGGCTTAGCGAGGCCTTCCTTATGAGAATCAGAGATGGGAGGGGAGAGTGAGGGAAAGAGGAACATGTGAAGGTGAAGTCTCTCCCCCCCTCTCTCCCCCTCCCCCCCCCCCATCTCTTCCCCCCCTCCTTGCCACTCACGCGCGCGTGTGCGCGCGCGCGCACACACACACACTCTCCTCCCACCCCCTCACTCTTTGTCTGTGCGTGCGTGCGTGCGCGCGCATGTGTGTGTGTGTGTGTGTGTGTGTGTGTGTGTGTGTGTGTGTGTGTGTGTGTGTGGTGTGTGTGTGTGTGTGTGTGTGTGTGAACTTGTGCGGTGTCCCTGCCTCAATGACAGGACAAGTGCATGGAAGACCATACCAGGTAGAGGCCATCCAGTGTGCCACGACATCTCCGGGACCCCCACGTGAGATAACGGTCACAGCAATGCTTCCAATCAATGTGAAAGTTCGCAGCAGTACAAATGCCCCAATTACTTGCCAAATCCCTGATTGGTATAGGTCAATCTTCAGCCCAAGTCCCCGGATCACCAGGGCTGGCAGCGCAAACTGGGCAGTCCACAACGGTATTATTAGACAATGGCACCATCTGCTTCAATGAAGACTATAGTGTTAAGACTTCCGAAGCGCAATCCATGTGTGTGCGTTGATTACTTGGTATTACAGCCTTCTCACATCAGTGTTGTTTACCATTCGGACCGTCCAACATGCATTGCACAGGATGACAGCTCAACTCGTCTGAATTCATGCAAACACTCGGGTATACAAATTGGCAAGGATTGTGGTTATCAGGGACGTGATGTTAAATTAAGAAAGAGTATGCCCATGGGTGATGTTGTCTTTAGAGAAACTCGAATTGGCCGGTTGAGAAAATGCAGCAGCGTTCTAGAGACACAGATTGCTTGCTTGAACCCACCTTGAATACGTACAGATTTAGCTCCTTGATGTATTCTCTCTTCATTGCTCGGAAGAATACGGCTAGAAAACCAACCAATATGATGAAAAGGATAGCAATAACCCCATTCAATGTGTCCTGGTACTTGAACGCCATAACTCTAAGATTTTTGCAGGATTATAAAGAATTGTAGCTCGTGTGAATCTGCACCACTCTGACACCTTAGCATACGTTGAGGGCTTCTAAACGGGTCATTCCTCGGCCATCCTCAACCTGCACCGGCCGTCGGAGATGTATAGCGACCTCGCTGGACATACTCACTTCTTATTCCATAGGTACCCATTACTTCGACCTGTTACAATACACAGTTAAATGCTGATTCAGGACTAAAATCGTGACGAGCCCTGCGTGGTCGGGGAAAGATGCTAAAGCATCCGTGGTGACAGCCCACAGCCGATCCTGTTCCTACCCAACGATTCACACTCATCACCAAATGCAAGTTGACCTCTTGATAAACTAACACGCCCCCAGTGGCTGTAGTTTGAAAACATATTATCCAAGTTGATGTTGAGCGACTTTCTTTTAGCGAAGTACAGGATCACCTGGCACACGCGAGGCGTTTTGGGTTACCCAACAGGGTCCTTTTCAAGAACATCTTTACCTGAGATACGGTCCCACATTGTACTCCAACACGCTCTTGGCCTAGGCTCGTGAAGAAGAAGTCCCTTTGAGTCTCCAAGGGACTTCGACACATTACATCCAGGCTCTTGGCCTAGTCTCTTGAAGAAGAAGTAGTTATTTCTCACAAAGGCAATAAGAAGCCTGATGCCTGTAAAGGACGCGCGTGCAAGCCCACAAACCTTACGTAACCTTAGACCCGATAGGACCTACAGGTCCTACAGGCTTACTCAAGCCTTGAGTAACAAACCCATTCCAAACCCACAAACCTTGAGTCTCAAGGTTTGTGGGTTTGTAATGGGTCTGTTACATGGGTTTGTAATGGGTGTGGCATTGCTGCAACTGATAGAACTATACACTCCTAGCCAAGCGCCTCAGAATACTACCTCATCACACAGCCCGGGCGCACAACATAGCACACGACTTATCAACATTAATGATGGTGCATACTCAAGAGGCTGCAAAGTCCTTTCGCATCAGTACCTCCGCCGCGGCAGTATACCGATAAGCACTTTGTCGTTTAGTTTGCTTGGTCCCCCCACCCCCCCTTCCCACTGGGACTTCAAGACATTTGGGTTCCTTGTGACAAGAAGGATATAATTGACGACGTTAATGACGATGACACAAGGGTGCGGCTGGTGTGTGTGTGTGTGTGTGTGGGGGGGGGTGTGTGCGTCTGTGTGTGTGTGTGCGTGCGTGCGTGTTTTTTTTTTGTGTGTGTGTGTGTGTGTCTGAGTGTGTGTGTGTGTGTGTGTGCGTGTGTGTGCTTGCGTGTGTGTGTATGTGCGTGTCTGTGTGTATGTGTGTGTGTGTGTGTGTGTGTGTGTGTGTGTGTGTGTGTGTGCGTGTGCGCGCGCGCGCGCGCGGGTGCGTACGGGCATGTGCGCGTGCGTGCAGTGCGTTTGCGCTCACTCTCGCACCATAAGGCCATAACCTTCAGACAACATTCCTTAATGAAGTGAATTCATGAGATTTATTTACCAGCTTGCTAAAATCCTGTATCATTAAACAGGCCCACTTGCATTATCCTCTTTGTACACTGCAGCTCTTCAAGAGGTCAATCCCAGTCATCACTGCAGCGCTTAGGCAAGCGGCTTGCCAGCAGATGCAGATATGTGCATTAAAAGCATCACGCTCTTGCGCCCCCCCCCCCCCGGGGTTTGCCGAGTCATGCTGCTGATAGCATGGTTCGAGAGCAAAACCTTGAAAGTGTGGAAGACATCCCCGCGTCATTGTTTCCACGTCAACTGCCATTCTTCGCAGAACTAATGAACAACGGAACATCAGCGGTGATACAGGCTATGAGGACGTCAGGGTACGAATATCTCTAAGTATTTTGAGCGGTGTGCACAACACGTGAAGAATCCAGCTCCAGCCATTGTGGCGCCTGCCACGAGACTGTGGGCGAACGATCACGCCGCAAACAGGTCCCATCCCTGTCCCATATAGGCTGTCATGGGACCAGTCTGGATCTTATCCCTGTCCTAGACGGGCCGCCGGGATTGGAACGGGACGGGTCAAGCCGCTTTGGGACCGGAAACCTAGGTAGCCCGGAATGGACGAGGGCCTAGGCCTGGGCAAGACCCATTCTGCTCCTGCAGAATAGGACATTGGTTCTGCGACACGCATCGGTGTCCCATAGCGTATTTTTCTAAACCCCAGATGACGCAGGTATTCCAAGTTGCTTTCGCTGTCCCTGCGTGGACGACACGTGTATGCTTTAAACTACAAAGAGCAACTGTATACCATGGTGCAAAGAATTCCAGGGACCCAACAGAGGACCATTTCCCGTGAAGTTTGTTAAAATTCATGACCACGTCAGCGCTGCTACACATCGAACAATTCTTTTTCACTGCCCCCAATCCGCAGATCGCGATGAACGCCAGCAAGAGATACACGACTTGGTTGTTTTTGACAATGCTCACACACCGCGGCCAAGCACACAGCTGGCTGCCGGATACCTCATTAAATACCAAAACATCGCTACTCACTAACAGTCAATGTAGAATCTTCTACCCACACTCGGCACAGCGCTGTGCAATCTGAGAAAAATGCGCGCGCTGCTTGCATCATGACTTGGCTTCGCATCAGGAGAAAAAGCATGGCGTTGTTTACAAACAGTTGGGAAACCCGAAAACAGCGGCGTTGATTATAAAAATTTGGGTAAACCGCCGTCAGGATCACAAAATCAGTGTTATTAAGGGCAATTAAAGCTGCCCCCACGTCCAAGATGCCATTGCAACGTGAGTGAGTGCATCACTGCATTGTAGGTCGTAGGCCCAACTAGGTGGCTGCACACATCATTGCCTTCTGGGGTCTCGGCGGTTACCGGGACCCCGCACGAGGGGCGCATACGGGTTGTTGGACGTGGCCCCCCCATAGCTTTGAGACTGGTTTGGAGCCGATGCCCTACCGCCACGGGGATCGCCATACGCTGCCCGGCCACCAGCATATCCTCCCCTGCCTCCAGACCCATAGCCTGCGCACGGGTGCCTACTTTCAGTACATCTTCCAACCTCAAGGCGAAACTAATTTCATAATACACACACGCACATACACAGTCTTCACCCCCCCCCCCCCTTTGTTCTCCAGTGTCAGTTTGACCACTCTTGAGGCACGCATCAGTCCCATTGAGCGCAGGCGAGATAATGACAAAGATGATGATAATGTTGGAAGAAACAATGATGATGATGCTGCCAACGATTGTCATGTTGATGATCGAGAAAGGCTACAATACGATGGCAACAAACGACCTTGAGTCTGACAAAGGGCAAGGGTAAAGAAACCCACCGTATGCAGCCCCGCCGTCACCTTGCCGACCCCCAGCATACCCTTGGGGGACGCCGTACTGCTGCCGATGGGCCGGTACACCGTATTGCTGCGTAGCTTGGGCCGCTTGATATGCCGGCGGCACACCATACTGTTGCGGAGGCGTAGGCCGGATATACCCTTGGGGCACCCCATACTGCTGGGGAGCCCCGCTTGGTTGCTGGGGCGCCTGTGCTGCGGGAGCCCCGTACTGCAGATTACCTGCTGGTACCCCATACTGCTGCGGTACAGGAGCTGCAGGAGCTCCATATTGGAGGTTCTGGGGTCGACCCCCGTATGAGGGTGCGGCTTGAGGCGTGATTCCGTAAGGTTGGGCTCCCGCGGCAGGATGTACCGCTGCCTGGGGCACCCCGTACTGCTGAGGAGCCCGGGGAGGCTGGAGGGACTGGTATGGCTGCTGGACTGGAGCAGGGTATCCAGTACCGTATGGCTGCCGGGGTGCTCCGTACTGTGCAGGCGGTCTTGTATTGTACTGCGGTCGATGGCTGTACGCCGCTGGCTGGGGATTCAGGCCTGCAGGGGGGCGGTACTGCATAACAGGGGGCGGGAGAGCTCCATTTGCCTGTAGCCCAAACCAAGGTCTTTGACTGTCTAGGTGCTACATAGAGGTGCCATCCCTCTACCGCCGTCCCCTTGCTCTCTTCCTTTTGGAACTTATGTGCATGGGTGTGTGTCCGCATGTGTGTGGTGGGAGGGGGGGGGAATGTTCTCTGTGTGTGTGTGTGTGTGTGTGTGTGTGTGTGTGTGTCTGTGTGTGTGTGTGTGTGTGTGTGTGTGTGAGAGAGAGAGAGAGAGAGAGGAGGGGGGGGGGAGAGAGAGTGTGAGAGAGAGAGAGAGAGAGAGAGAGAGAGAGAGAGAGAGAGAGAGAGAGAGAGAGAGAGAGAGAGCGAGAGAGAGAGAGAGACAGAGAGAGAGGTAGAAAGAGAGTGTGCGTGCACATTTACATATTTAAGTTTCTATGGGGAGTTGCACCCTGACAGGCAGCCCTGGAAACATGCAATCCCGCAAGCCCGTGCGCATGTGCACATGTCCAAACTCATAAGCACCCAAATACCCGGGCGCGTGCACACCTAATTAACCCAGTGTCCCCCCCCCCTCTCTCTCTCTCCGCCCCCCTCTCCCCCCCCCCCACCCCAACACACACACACACACAGGACGGGGCAGTACCTGGTAGGGGGAAGGGGCAGAGTTGTATGAAGGTCGAGCCTGCATGCCCAGCCGGGACTGTACTGCCTGCAGGCTGTGCTGCAACACGCGTTGCGCAGCTTGCGACAGCGTGTCCTGGAACGAACCACCGCCGCCACCCCCAAAGCCAGAATAAGGGCCCAGGCCCCTGCGGGGGCCCCCTCGGGTGTCCTCATGCCAAAGCGGCTTGGGTGCTTGTAGATCCGTCTCCTTCACCTTTCGCTCCTGGGATGACACAAAAATGGGGATCAGCACTATGTAAGAAGCACGAGAGACTCATCCGGAACTCCTTTGGGACGGGGAAGGGCAAAGAGTGGTTCGATAACTTAATGACAAGCCCGCTGCATACCGACATCCAGGGGTAAGTTTGAAGTCGTAAAAGATTTCTTTTCGCTTCCTTGTCCGCTGGCATGCAGTTCTACTTTCCTTTTCCCGACTAAGACTAGAAAGGGAAAGTAAAACAAAAGCTTATGGCCCCAACCTTCACCTGGAGGTCTGGAAAAACAGACACATTTTACCGGGGACCACACACACACACACACACACACGCACACACACACACAGGCACACACACACACACACACACGCACGCACACACACACACACACACACACACACACACACACACACACACACACACACACACACACACACACACCCACCCCCCAGGCGGGTGCGCGCGCGTCCAAGGTTTGACAAGGGCAGAGGAGGCTGCATACCTCCAGCAGCTGACCCGGAAGGGGGCGGCACACGTGGGCCTGGTGCTCGGGGAACTTGTAACAGGCCGTGACCACGGCATTGTGAGGGATGTCCTCGCCCAAGTCAAAGGGAGCCGGCATGAGTAATGGGCACGGGTCTCCCGCGGGAGGTACCAGGAAGCCGCTCATTCCCCCTGCAACCCACCAGGTACCCCCTCTCCATCATTGGTCCCTTTGCTGGACTGCACCCTTTGACATTGGAGAAGCCCCTGCCTTCTGGCCCTCGTCACCCTGTCCCTGGCCACAACTCCCACATTCGCATTGTTGAATGCTGAGGCCGAAATTGGGGCTGGCATCCTCCATCTCAAGAGCACCCAGACCCCTGCCTTTGATTTTTCCTTTTCTCCCACTGAGGGCGCATGGTGCAAGGGGCTCTTTAAGGCGGAGTGTGGAGGAGACAAAAGGAGGGTGCCCTCGCTATGCAATCCCACACCCCTCAAGAGGGTAAGGGAGGTCTCCCTGCCCGCAAGCTTCGGTGGGAAGTTGGGAAGGGGGGGGGGGAGCATGACCTGTCCGGTTCTTCTGAGGCAGGTGTGAATGTTTCTGCATCCCCGTGCACAACCTTGTGGAACAAGCAGACAATTGATTTGCTTTGCACTGTTTGGCAGCAGGTGAGTGCGTGGTACCCCAATGGTAATATCCTAACGACGTTGTGTGCATGTGTGAGAGTGTGTGTGTGTGTGTGTGTGTGTGTGTGTGTGTGTGTGTGTGTGTGTGTGTGCGCGCGCGGGCGGGCGCCTGTGTGCCTGTCTGTGTGTGTGTGTGTATGTGTGCGTGGGAGTGTGTGTGTGTGTGTGTGTGTGTGTATGCGTGTGTGTCTGTGTGTGTGTGTGTGTGTGTGTGTGTGTGTTTTGTGCGTGTATGTGAATGCACAGAGGGGGGCAATTACCTGACAGGCTGGCGGAAAGCGGGCGGGCAACAGAGGCGAGCTGGTCTGGCTGGGCGCCAGATGCGGCATCTGCCATCTCAAAAATGTCGGGTGCTACCGGGTGCGAGGACAGCATGTAGATCAGATCAATTCTGGTGGAGTTTCTCCGGGACTCCTCCTCATTCAACGTTGCCTCCAATGGCGTCTACATGCCCCCTTCTACTTCTGTAAGATCCAAAGGCCTTCCAGCACCTCTCTGTGTTTATTTTGGGGTCTCTCTCTCCCTCCCTCCCCCCCCCCCCCCCGCCCACTCCCTCCCTTCCCCGCCTCTTTCTCTCTCTCCCTCCGTCCCTCCCCCTGCCCACTGCCTCCCTCCCCCCCCTCTCTCTCTCTCTCTCTCTCACACACACACGCACACGCACACGCACACACACACACACACACACACACACACACACACACACACACACACACACACACACACCCCTCTACCCACCCTGTAATCCTTCCCCCGTTTCTTTCTTTCCCCCCTATTGTAGTGTGAACGGTTGTAATTTAATCAATATTTCCTTTCCTTTCCCCTCCTGCAATCTCAAGCCAACCTACTGCTTCAGATCTGAAGTCCACAAAATAAGGTCACAGTCCCAGCCCACAATCAGGGACTCGCACCATACAGCAGTGAAAAACAAACCCCAACTAAAATTATTTTCTTTGGACACAAAACCTTTGCGCACATTTATGAGTGCAATGCATGGCCCAACTCAACGCCAGACACCTCTGTCAGCCAGCGCGCAGACATAATATCTGAACAAAGAGTAGAAGGTAACAAAGGGAACAGAAAAGAGGCAACCCCTAGCTTTCACTGCTCAACTAAAAACAGAGAGGCTGGGAGATCGACCTGCATGGGGTTTACTCCTTACGGAAAGACAACAAAGCTGGGAATGGGGGCCTACCGTGGCAGCCAGCAGGCGAGCCTCATCGATGAAGGGCAGCAGGGCCACGCCCTGCCAGGCGAAGCGCTTCCCATTCATGTCCACCTTGAAGTCGGTGGGGTAGAAGTCCAGGATGGGCGAGGCGGGCTCCGTGAACAGCTTCTGGTACTCCCGGGGCAGCGCGTGCGCGGACGCCGCCGGCAGCACCCCCATCAGCTGATTAAACGGCTTGAAAGGGTCCCCCAAGTCGAATGTGATGGTCATCTGGCCCAGCCCCACCAGGTCCGAGGCAAAGGGCGCGTAGTGGTAGGGGTAGTACCAGTTCCAGGACGCCACCCCTGCGCAGGGCATGTGCGTATGTACTAATGCATGCACGGCCAGGTGTCCAAACGACTGCCAAAATTGGCAATCCCGAGGGAGTCGCAGGTGTGTTCAAAGATTTGCCTCTCCTTGCAAATCCAGAGTTCCTCTTATTTTTGTGTTCCGTTGTATTCCTTTGTTGAGCCCTCTTTCATCCGTTCAGTCAAGCACCATCCTAAGGATATCGCAGTGCAACAGCATCATCACTGCAAGTGTTGAAGTTAACCAGCACTGTTGAACCACTAACTGAGCTACCGACACCGTAGCATCAGTGCAAAGGGAGCTGCAGTACTACAGTGACCAGCATCATCATTGCATTACCGCAGCACCCAGCACTACTAGTCTACCATCATCGTGTATCACAGTAAGGGGAGTAGTAATACTGCAGTAAGCAGCATCATCATAACATTACCGCAGCACCCAGCACTACTAGTCTACCATCATCGTTGTATCACAGCATACAGAATCCAGTCATATCACAGCGTTGTCAAAGTACCCGGCACTTTTAAGACACAATCTAAGTTGTATGGCAGTCTCTAGCAAGGCAAACACCATCAAGCCATCACACACACCGTCATAGTAGTACCGCAGCACCCAGCACAAGCCCTCCACATATTTAGCCACCATATCCCGCACCACAGCTGTCTGCTGCGGCCCTGGAGGGAGACCGGTCTTTTCCTGTGCACGGCGACGCCCCAGGTTAGAATCCTTGGAGGACATTGGGTTCGAAGCACGACACTTTTTCCTTTCTCCTTCTGATTTCGATATCTAGCCAGGGCAGTAATGGCCACATTATTGTTTGGTTAATGCTCATGGCTCTACACCCAATGAATCAACTTAGTTGTTATTGACCATTGCGCAATCAACTTCATAGTAATTGGCCATTGCGCAATCAACTCCCACGTAATTGACCATGGAGAAGCTCAAAAGCTTTTGAATGACGTGTCTCTCCTGCGTCGTTGATGACTAAGTTTTGCGCACGCACCCGCACACACACACACACACACACACACACACACACACACACACACACACACACACACACACATGTGCAGAGTACACAAAAGAGGGGGGGAGAGGGTAAAAGTTTGTGTGGTTTTTCTCCCGACTGCGCCGCCGGCCCGCGGGGGGCGGGAGTAGCGGGGTTTTTGGGGTACCTCATAGTAGCGACCCTTCCAGCCGGGCTCCCCCAGGCGGATGCGCTCCTCGTGAACCACCATCTCGTCAAACATGTCGGCCGCTTCCTTGGATCGCGCCTTGAGCGCATCCGCGAACTTCTCCTGCGCGGCTTTGCTCTCAGCCTGAGCCGCCGCTAAGGCCGCTCCCGTCAATATCTCCTCTGGGAGGTCCTCATCGTCCGGAACGACGAAGCCGTCCGTCTCGGTTTCCTCATCGGCTCCCGTCTCCTCGCCTGCTCCCTGCACCCCACAGCACACAGCTGAAACACCGTGTGCGACAAAGACGTGCAAGCTACCTAACAAGGCATTTGAAGTGTGCCACGTGGATGCCTTGTTAAGGTCTGGTGCAAGTGGTGATGGTTCCGGGGCGTCGCAGAGAAATGCACTTGGGGGGAAGAAAGATGTGCGGTAGGGTCCACAAAAGGGAGTTGCAGAGGGACTGGGCTAGAATGTAATTTCTACTTCTTCTTCTTCTTGTCCTTCTTCTTGTAGAAGTCCAGATTGTAGTGCATCTTCAGAAAGGACATCACGATGCAGAGGGTGGCTAATAAACAGCGGTAGTGATTGTATCGGCGACGCACTGTTTCTGATCTCAACAACACCGCCGCTCATTTCATTGGCACAACCCCCCCCCCCCCCCACACACACACACACACACACACACACACACCCCCACAGAGAGGGGGGAGGGGGCGCGGACAGTACATGCAAGTGCATTAGTCCCCAAGGGGCTTTGGCATGTTTCCCACAAGAGACGGGAGCACTGTTTGCAGTTCACTCACCTCTACAGCCGAGCCTGCACCCCCAGTTTGGGCTGAAAGGCTCTCCAGCTCCTGCCAGAACTGGGCAGGCTGGGGCACATCGGTGCCGGGCACTGTACCGCGTTGTACCCCCTCGATGCGCTCCTCAATCTTCACAGACACACCTTCGGACTTGATCCCGTCTCCCTCTGACCCCTCCACCTGTACATCCACGCAGATCCCGGCCCTCCATGCTGTACTGCTCTCATCTGTACCGCTGATGTACAGCTTCTCCGTAGCTTTCTCCATGTGTTCCGTCTTGAAGGGTGGGCCCGGGCCTTGGTCCATGTCCATTGGCTTGCATTCCAACCCATCTTCCGTCTTGCCTTCCGCATCCTCCATGGATTGGCTCCCCATCCCGTCTTCCAACTCCCCCGGACCATCGTGGGCGCCATTAGTCATCGTCGCACTGGGCTCCTGCTTTGGTTCCGGGAGCGAAAGTTTGCGGGCCTTGCGGGGGGTGGTGCCTGTTGTGGAGGTTGCCTGATCTGGCGTCCCATTGTCTGTGACTGACATGTCAGACTCCACCTTCACGGTCAGGCCCGAAGTCGAGACGTCCGACTGCATGGGCTCCTCCGATTTCCTTTTGATCCCTGCAAATCATTTCAAAATTAGCCCCAGGACTCGAAACTCCCCCCCCCCCCCCGCCCCAAAAAAACATCTTGAAGAAAAAGAGTATTGAATGCTTTATGAACTACACTATTTTCCTTTTTTGAGGTCGCGAGGGCAGGGTTTTGTCTCGCAATGAAGAAATCAGTGGTTCGTTTGTGCAGGGCATGGTAATGTACTGCACAGGACATAGCCTTCGGTTCTAGGGTGCAGGTGCACAGTTGATAATGAAACGTCTCCGGCCTGATTCTTTGCAAGCAGGAGGAAGAATGAACTTTTCCTAACCCATGGCCCCAGGAAGCTCGGTAAATAATCAAACAGTGGGATGGGCCCAAGGCATCGAGTCCAGGTTTGCAAGTTTTCCCCTTAGTTTTGGGGGGTTCAGTTTTATTTTTTTTGGGGGGGGGGGGGGGCAGGGACATTGTTGCTGATTCCTCCCTCAATCCTACATTATACTATACATGCTCCCTATATCTCATCTCATATGAACATGAAAAACGCGATCCTGTTAAATATACATTGTCCCCTCCTTGCAGAGAGGTCCACATAGGAAGGGCAATGTCTGGTGGATAAGCCCCTTCAACCGGTGAAGAAGCAGTTTGGTGCTGCCAAAGGCTTGATGCACCAGATTGAACGCATCTGCTTGAGTATCGCAGCAGAGCACAGGAGGAATCCGAGCATGCAAATTGATGCACACGTACACCTTGATATGTCTTGCGGATGTCCCACCGCCCTCAATATCCTTCAAGAACCTTGTTGCAATGTGTGCTTTCACCAAGGGGGCTGATCACCCAGTGGAACAGCGGTAAACTAGAATGAAATTAGGTAAAATGGGATAGGGCTGGGCTACGAGGAAAACGCAAGAGCATAAGAGCATGATAAGAATAGGACAGAGCAACGAGAGAAACGGAGAGGTTCTGGTTTGCTGATGGCACCAATAAAATGCATTGAGGGGAAACAGAATATACAAACCAACTATTGGAGTAAAGATTGTCTGGACGGCACGGAGCGGAACCACATCCATACACTGAAAGTAGTGTACTTGGCGCTACAGAGTCGGAACGTCACCTTGCCGACTCAGGGGGGGCCAAGGCTGCGGATGGGGAACCTCCCCCCTGCACCTAGGAAGATCTCCTGCCTTTGCCTGGGATCCTACCTTCTGGTTGAACAAAATCTTGCTTTTGAGCACCAGGATTGCCCTGTTGAGATGATTTAGACCTCGTCAGACGACCCTTCTCCTCCAGAGCCAGGCCCGTGCTGCGTTGGACCGGTGGACAAGCAGGATAGAGTGCAGTTCCGGGTTCGAGTCCACCAGAAGTACCAGGGTTTGTCACCTCAGCAAATTTTTGTTGTTCATGACTCAAAGAGCTGGAATCAACCCCCCTTGCCAACCGTCCTGCCGACGACAGTGTCGCCATGGTACTAGCCCCCTCCTGCGCAACCGTTAGACGTGCGGATCTGCGGGGATTACGTGCCAAGTCAAGCAACTCAGACCGCCCCAGCAGGGTTGGTGTCCTCGAGGAACTGCGCCTGGGCGTGGGCGTCCGATGCGGTACCATGGGGACTGGCGTGGAGCCCAGATCCATGGCCTGGCACCCTGAGTTCCTCGCAGCGCGCCTACCTTGTCCCTTTCCCCCAGTGTCATTCCCAAGAGACGGCCGTCTGGTCAGACGCCCCGCCGTCTCGGGCGTCTTTTCCATTGAAGGATCCCGAGGGCTGGGGGTACGAGAATGAGACCCACAGGCACCTAAAGAGAGCCGCTGCCTCACCTCTGCCCCCGGACTCTGCACACATGTTGCGGTCCTCCCGGACGCATGGGTACCCGACCGAAACCGCTTCCCGCCAGTACCCACGGGAGGGCTGGCGGTACCAGACGGGCCTCTCTTTATACCCAACGCCGTCCCAGTCGGTCCCCCCTTGCCGTGGCACAGCTCTAACGAGGCAGACATTTCCTTGCGATTACGAGACCGCAACGGTCGATCCCCTCTCGACTCATCTTCCCCTGCTCTTTCCTGAGGGATGTCAGTTTGGCGTCCCCTGCTTTGGGAATCTGTACATTTGCCATGTTTCACACTGACCTTGGCATTGGATGGTCCCCGCAGCCCCTTCCCCAACCTCGGAGCGTCTGTTGCATTTCCCCCAACTGATAGACCCAAGGGACTGTGATGGGTCCCCCGCCCCAATATCTTCTTTCCCCTGTTTGTACGGGATCCGGTCCCCCCCTCCAAGGCTTCGCCCACAACGCCTTGATCCCCATCCCCACTCACGCATTTCCCAACCTGATGTTTTCCCCTTGCCAGGCCTGGAGCATCGTCCCTGGTTTCACTTGCAGGGCATTTGCGTGATGATCTCTTCGTCATGCCATCAGGGAGCGAGCCTCCCCTGGAGGCGTTTGCTTGCTGGGGCCCCTGCGGGACCGAGGGCGACCCGGAATCCCCTGAGGGCCCGTTGCCGCTTTGGTGTTGTCGCTCCCCCTGTGTGTTTGGTGTGGGACTCTTGCTGCGAAAGTCGTGCGAATCTGGAGGGGTTTTGCCTGCCCTGCCGCCCACATGGGGCCCATGTGATCCATCAAGTGATAAGCCTGTTTCGGAGGTTTGGTTCTGCATTGCTGAAGCGTCGGACGGGGTTCCAAACGAGCGGGACTGCGGTGGGGACCGAGAGAGTGTGTGCCGGCAGACCTTCTCTAAATCACCGGGTGTCTCAGTAGTGACCTTGGGCGACACAATCTCCCCCCCACCAGATGTCTGGGGACAGCCTGGGGGCATTTCCACATCAGGCAAGCCCTGTGGATCCATTTGCTTCCCTACATCCTGATTGGGCAACCCTGCCACGCCAATTTGAGGAGATGTCTCAGACTTCAGGGCCTGTAATGACTGTCTAGTCAAGCTTGTGCCAAGAGGCCCCTCCAAAGCAACTTGGAAGGGCGGGAGATGTTCAGCCGCGGGCGCGTTGGCCGACTGCTGGGGGGAATGACAGAGCGCAGTCGCATCCTTTCCTGCCCCACCTGCTATGTTCTGGCACTCTCCTGCTTACCCACACAGCAGTTGGTTCATCATCACCGCCAAGTTGCAAAGGGTGACAAAGTCCAGCCCCGATCTCCTGAAGCAGAATTTCAATAAACCCGTGGATCTTTGCCCTGTTGCATTTGCCATGCCCTGTTGCATACATAAGCAACAAAGCCCCCCCCACCCCACCCCAACCGACCCCCTCCCAACATGGAACAGCACAAAAACAAGAAACCAGAACGAAGCCAATTTTGGCTCCTGAGATATTGTTAACCTGTAACAAATTCATTAACCGCTCCACCAACACACCTCACCCCCCGACATGCACAATCCCCCCCCCCCCCCCCCAAAACCCCCTTTAAAGAAAAAGAATAGGAAAATGGCCCACCCTCCCCCGAAAAAGGATTGGGGGTACACTACCGACAATGGGGTGACCCCCCTTGGATGCCACCGAGTACCAAAATCTTGTAAGCCCAGACAGCTTCCTCAGGCAAAACCCTGAACATCTGAGTGTCAATGAATTGTATTACTAATACGTCCTCTGACGACCAAGTTATTACTGGCAGCCCTTCTCACTGCGAAAGCCCGTCCACCGTCCTCCTGGCATCAATACCACACCCTAGACATCCCCAAGTGAAGATGAAATCCCATCTTCTACACTTCCAGATGACATACGCCGATGCCTCCTTCCAGTATTCCATGCACTCAAACTCAGTTTAGCGCCCCCCCCCCCCCCAGGGTGTCTATCTCTGTCTCGCCATCTTCTCTCCCCCCTCCCTCCCTCCCCCTCCCTCTCCCCCCCCCCCCGGTCCCCCCTTCTTCCTTCGCCCCTCCCCTCGCCCCTCCAACCCTCCCTCTCTCCCCTCTCTCTCCCACTCACCCCATCCTCCCGTTCTCCATTCCCTCTCCCCATCCCTCCCCTTCCCCCATGCCCCAGGTTCCGTAACACATACTCCCCTATCCTTCCCCCTCCCCATTCCACTCCATTGACATCCAGCCTCCATTCCCCATATCCCAACAATCCCACACCCCACACCCACAGCCTTCTCCAAACGCGGCCCCCCTGCTCCTGGTCCCATCCATTCCGTGGCCCCTCCAAACAACCTTCCCATACACGCTCCTCAAATTCATCTGCTTTCCAATGTTTCTTTATCTTCTCTGCGAAGACTTTTTTGGACAGCACGACGTTTTTCGTCTTCCGAGCCAGGGGGAAAATCCTCATGGGCAATACAGAGCATGCAACAAAGAGCGCACGGTCGCAGTACAATCCCGTGTCGTAGTCATATATGTACACATGGCCTATGCGGCACCAGGGTTGATCCCATGACCCGGGAAATTATTCTTGGGATCAGCCAATTGCACGGTGGACGATGGGTGAGCAGCCCAGTTCAAACACATTCCTTCAGTAACACCTTGCTGAAGTCATGTGAGAGCCATATCTGCCGGAGCCATGCAAGAACCTGGTGGGCCGATGGTGGGCGCCTCGGATGGTGGGCAAATCTGGTGGGCTTAACTTCCCTGAAATTGAGGAAGAGGTGCAGGTGTAGGGGGCTAATAGTGTAAGAAAGAAATTCAAGAAGTGAAGCTGTTCAGCTAGAGAGGTCATGAGCTGAGAGCCACTTCCCACCTTAACTATCGGATCGTCCACCCTTGTGAACATATTTTACCAAGCGACGACCCAATGGGGATGGAAGGCAGGTGGTGCATTGACCCAATGGGGATGGAAGGCAGGTGGTGTAAGAAAGAAATTCAAGAAGTGAAGCTGTTCAGCTAGAGAGGTCATGAGCTGAGAGCCACTTCCCACCTTAACTATCGGATCGTCCACCCTTGTGAACATATTTTACCAAGCGACGACCCAATGGGGATGGAAGGCAGGTGGTGCATTGATTCGGATTTGGATGGATGCGCTTCAGCAAAGACCCTCACGACCACGAGGGTCACTGGTTTAAACCCATATCAATCACAACTTCCTAACCCACACTGGGGCCCCGAGTCATAACTCAATTTGAGCATTGTCCCGTACATCGCGCCACATCACACGTGCCTCCAACCAATGGGTAACACGGTGTGACTCAAGAGGATTGTGCTCTCCAGGATCAATCCACATTGCAATGCACCACACTGCTTGCCTTCCACTGCATGCTGTGCAGTCCTGACCTTGTCGGGGTGACTTGGTGGGATAACACACAAGGCGACCCTTGCAAATATCACTTTGCCAGACTGGATAACCCACAGGCATTGCCCCCGGGCCGGGGTTATATGCTGTGTGTAAGTTTCTGGCACGAATTTGGCCCATCGGCACCCTGGCAAATGCAAGCTGCCGGGGAGCCCTGCCCCAAAAGGCCCAGATTTTGCACTGGCCAGAGTGATTATCTCTCGAAGGTATAGATCACGAGCATATAGGCACACGGTGGGCTGAGGAAGCTTCTCCCTATGGGATTAGCACGTTGGTACTGCCAACAAAGTAAATGATGCACTGTTCCACGTGTATGATCACGAATAGGAGACGCTAACGGCCGTCCCCTGTGTATGGATAGCAGAGCAGTACCGCAAAAGCTTCTCGGTTTCCAGATGGATGACTCGCACTCCCAGGATCTTGCACAGGGCGGGGTGTCAATCTATCCCAAGCTATGGGTCACGAGCACGTGGGCACTGGTTCCCCCCCTCTCCTCCAAACTGAAGGAAAAGAGTTTGCTAGGAAGTTCCTTGAGTTTTAGTGGAGAACCTTCATATTTTTCTGGGAAGGAGAGAGGGAGCACTTGCGAGCTGATACTGCTAAAACATTGGGTCACTGGATCATGAGAAGAAGAGAGGCAAGCAGCCCTCCCAAGGTCACGGACGCTGGATCACGAGAGGAAGAGAGGCAAGCAGCCCTTTCCCCCAAAGTCACGGCTCATTGATACAGCCGGGAATACAGTGCTTTCTAATGTGTGGGTCACCAGAGGGAGAGGTGCAAGCAGCCCTCCCCACCAGAGTGGAGCACGGCACTTCCGCCAGCGTATAACGAGCTTGCCTGAAGCATGGATCACGATGGAAAGCAAAGCAAGCAGCCATTCCCTCGGCAACGCTTCGTGGCAGCAAGCCATTTCTTTCATTCTTTCAAGCTTTTGCAATTGGAAGTATGGATCACGAAATGTAGGGATCACGAGATGTATGTGTCACGAGGAAAAAGGGGCACGAAGCCTTCTCCTAACAACACAGCCGTGATACTGGCCAAGACCATGGGCTGTCCAACTGTGTGGATAATGAGGAAAGAATGAGCACGAAGTGCTCTGCCCAACAGCGCAGCATGCACTTACTGCCCGTTATGGTGAGCTTTCCCAAGCTATGGATCACGAAGGAAAAAGAGAGCACGGAGCGTTCTCCCCAAGAGGACAGCAAGCACTGACTGTCCAACATGACGAGCTTTCATAAAGAACAGAACTGCTGAGCTCAGAAACTCGGTAGCAACTGAACCGGGTGGGCTGAGGTGGACCAGCAGCAGAGTTACAGTACAGAACTGTAGGAAGCAGTACCTGGGAGTAGTGGGGTGGGAGTTTAGGGCTCTCGCCCCCATCTTCCTTTTTCTGTAGGAAGCAGTACCTTGGCTTGGAAGGCCACCTTGCAAGGACCCTAGGGTCCTCCGCGAGAAGAAAGAAAAGGAGGAGGAACGAGCAGATTACGGGACGAAACCACCCTAAAATTTGTGCCAATGGGTGTAAACCCTTCCCATCGCCGAAATCGTATTTAGTATCTGCTCCCACTTTTAGACAACAGTGGTTGCTTCCGAGTGCCCCCAAAAACTCAGACCACAGCACAGCCCCGTCATCGACAAGGATCCTGCCTTTCCAAACAACGTTTTTGGCATGCCCCCCTTCTTTTTACCCCGTGTGTGTGTGTGTGTGTGTGTGTGTGTGTGTGTGTGCGTGTGTGTGTGTGTGTGTGTGTGTGTGTGTGTGTGTGTGTGTGTGTGTGTGTGTGTGTGTGTGCGCGCGCGCGCGCGCCCGCGCTCGCGCATGTGCATCAACTCTAAACCTTCCCCCAGTGGGGGGGGGGGGGATGTGTTTAGTGGGGAGGGCACGACTAATGATTATAACTCACCTGTGAGCATGCGCTCTTTCAGAAGAAGGGCTGCACTCTTGTTGGTGGTTGGGCCTGAGGCGGCCGTCGGGCCCGGGAGACCCCCGGGTGCCGCAGCTGGAGTTACCGATTGGGGAGCACCGCCACTGGGAGACCCCAGGGTGAACGGGATGGGTGGGGGGAGCGACGGTCCCACAGGTGCCAGCAAAACAGGCCCCTTCGCTCCTGTTCGCACCCCCGAGCCCAACTTAATGTTAGTACTCAGTACATCCTTCTGGAAGGCCTCCACTATCATGCCCCCTGTACCTCCTGTACTGCGATGTCCAGTGACCACATCAGGCAGTCACGGCAGGCATGACTCTCCCCTCCTTGGCCAGCCACGAAACCATAACGTAGTTGCAACAGACCGGAACCCTTGCAAAAGTCCAAATGCCGTCGGTAAGGCAAACCGCACAACATCCACTGCACAGGTAACCCTGTGAAACGTGCGAAACGGCCGCCGAGATGCCTGACTCATTTCAAAGCCATGCTCAACCTTTCTATCCAGAAAACTTTAAATACCATCTTCACCAATGTCCAGAGACACGGCTCTGTAGGAAGAGCACTCCCCCTGCGCAACTGCGGAAGGCTTATCTGCCCCCCCGGGGGGGGTGGGGGGAGGGATGTCAATCGGCGCATTGCGTATAGACCCCAAGCCCAGCAGTGATTTGCCTCCACCTGACTGTTTGCTATGTCACTGCTATTGAAGCCTGCTGTATCACATTCACACTGGATGTTTCTGTGTTAGCTGTGAGGATAAGAAAAATGGACAGATAAGAGCAATGATCAGCCCCCCTGGCCCCCATAATCCCAATTGATGGTCAATTGAAACCAGTATGTCAAAACCGCAGACAAATTTCCCAACATGGCAAAGGCCCACCATGGCAGTTCCAGAACCAAGAAACACATCAACATGCCTCAGGACAAAGGAACAACTTAGGTTGTTGCCAAAGACAGGGAGGGGGGTGAAGGGAAAAAAATGACACAATCAGATTGTTGGACGACTTCCAGGACTCGAACCTGCGCCTGGCCGGACGGGGGCAAGCGCTGCCATGTAAGCCGCACTGGGGGCAGCCGCAGACCACTTGCCAGGTCCTCGTTGTTGTGGCTGATGAAGCCCATTGGGCCCCGGACCGTCCCGCTGGAACTGATGCTGGCCCGCCATGCGGTCCCGCTCTCTTCGCTGCTTGTCCCGCTTGAGCAGGCGCATCCGCTTCTGGAAGATCTGGTCCTCTAGAACTCCCACGAGCGCAATGAACCGCTCCACCCGCTCCAGATTTGCCTGAATCGAAAGCGCTTGTTATTTTTATACTTATTTTCTTTTTGGCCTTTAGAGAGAATTGTTTCAAGTCCATAGGCTGCCATTGAGGCCCACATCCCACACAGACAGAGCTGTTCCTCACCACCAGCAAAGCTGGGGCCCCATCTTGCCATCGGCTAATGAGGCTTTAATAGAGAAAGGCGAGGGGAACCAGCAAGAAGTGTTCCAAACGGCATTAGGGTTGTCCTTAACCTAAGCCCTAAAGCCCGTAGTGTTTTTTACACTTCGATGTGACACGGAGTGAGTTTGACGCCGCTCAAGTGGCCCATGTTAGAGAGGCCCGCTTCCCTCACGAATTCATGCCAATTTTAAGCCGGAAGCATTTAGCACAGGATTATAAACAAAAAGAGAAACGGGTGCAACATTTGTCGGAGGC
>KV908377.1:332500-342500 GCA_002005505.1 Botryococcus braunii
GTCAGTTGATTCATCTTCTAGTTTTTTCAAGAAGAACCCACCAGTGTTGTTGACTCCGCCACAGATATGTGCGTGATGTATGTCGATATCGATATTGAAGCTATCACACACACTGATGCACATTTCAGTGCAACATTCTTGAGCCAATACACTGACTTCAATGGAGTGGGCAGCTGTGAGCGGAATGCATTCACGGAAAATGGCAAAAATGAAGGGTTGCTTGTTTTCTTCGTACAACTTCCTCGCCTATGTGCAGTAAGTTTGTTTGTCCTAGAGAGAATTCACGTACGGGTCGGGGTGGGGCAATGCGACTGCAGTTGAACACAAGATGTGGGTATCACTAAAAACTTTGTATTTGAAGGGGCCAACCCCCGACAGTTTTTCTTCTTGTTTTCTTGCGCCTTCCACCCTCTACTCGATTGCAATCCCATGTGCTTGGCGCAGGCCCTGCAGGTGGCCAAAGATCAGTGAGGGAACTCAAACATTGTTATCTGACAAGATTTCGCCCGCCCCCTTCCACCCACCCCCCCGGGCCCCCCCCCCCCCCCACACACACACACACACACACACACACACACACACACACACACACACACACACACACACACACACACACACACACACACACACACACACACACCCACACGCACGCACGCACGCTCTCACGCACACACACACACACACACACACACACACACACGCGCACACACACACACACATACACACACACACACACAACACGCACACACACACAAGCACGCGCGCGCGCGCGCGCGCACACACACACACACACACACACACACACACACACACCCCACAACGCTATGTTACAATATACAGGACTGGGTGCCCCGGGGCAGTTCTAACCCCCCCCCCCCAACCTTTCTTGGGGTCATCCTTGAGGGTAGCAAGTTTGACGAACCAGCCAGGTGCAAAAGGGTAAGCCTGTTCTGACCATGTTCCAAGCACGAGTGCCAGCCTCATTCATTTCTTGTGCATGGCCACAACAAATCTTGAACCAAGGCATTCGTTCTTATCAACTTAGCCACCCTTTTCACGCCCAGGTTAGATCTGTAACTGTTTCATGTGGCAATCAACCTGACCGTGAGGGGATTGCTGGGTCTGTGGTGATAGTCTTGGTGGCCTGCTTTTGTAATTCTCGTTTTATTTACTTATGTAAGCCATTGAGCTGGTCATGACAGCCAGATCTAGTCTTCATGACGGTTCTTGCGTAGCATTCATTCATATATTTTAATCATTCAAGCACTCGTGCACTCATTCATTTGACCGTTCATTTCATTCGTTTCGTTTAATCAATCAGTTACACATGCAATCATTCACTCGCTCGCTCGCTCGCTCACTCATTCAACGTTTGTTCGCTCTTTTGTTTGGTCACTGATAAATCATTCACTCATTCATTAATTATTTCAATCATTCGCTCCATTTATTCAAATGGATTTGTTCATTCATCCAACCATTTGTCTAGTTGTCATACATCCAATCATCCACCCGTCAAACAAGGCATGGGGACGGTTTTGGGAAACAAGGCATGCGGGCAGTTGCGGGAAAGAATGCCACTTTACTGAAAGAACGTGGAGCAACATTTAGCCCGAATTTCTTGCACGTGGAAGACACTGTGCACAGTGTCTTCCAAATCACAGGTGTGGGAGCCTGTTGGCTTGGTCACTATTAAACTTCCATGGCGCATCTCCATTGGCGTTACACAGCAACTCCGCACCACAGATTCAACATGTTCTTCTGCAACAGCTGTATCGCTTAAATACTTTGGCGTTACACTACGACTCCAAACCGGTTCCAACGCGTTCGTCTGCAACAGCAGGACGGAGGCTCAGAGCCTCTCCGAAGATGAAGGCACATCCCTCTCCCGGCGCACTCGCAAGACCGACAGGACACCCGATGTGCCTGGCCAATTAGAGATGTACCTCGCTGATTAGAGATGTGCAAGGCTGATTAGAGGTTTGCCTGGCTGATTAGAGATGTGCCTGGCTGATTAGAGATGTGCAAGGCTGATTAGAGATGCGCCTGATGCAACAGAACACCTATTGTGCCTGGCTGATAAGAGACAGTACTGTCTGCAATCTCGTGCATACATACCCAACACTGCATACCGGCACCAGTGCATGCATACCCGCCAGGTCCAAAGCCCAAACCAATGCATTGAACATCCCCCTTGCAAGGACACAGGGTAAGCGGGAGCCCTTCCCCTCCCGCAGAAGACCCACAGACTGCCTAACCCTCCTGGTCGGAAGAAGCCTTGCTGTCATCTGGCACATCAGTTTTTGCAGTCGCCACACTTGATGCGAATCAGCTTTCAGTTCTACTATGGCTTAGACACTGCACTTGGGCCCAGTTACAACCTTTACTCGGCCCTAGTGAACGAGAGTGAGTGATTCCTGAAGCCAATGGTAGGAGTCCCAGCACATGGCCTCGTGTCCGCTCAAGGTTGAGGGTTCAACTCCTGCTTATGCTGTGGAGACTTGTTTCGACGCTCCTTTTCCACCAAGGATGGTTCAATTCCTCAAACTGGAATTGTTCCTTCTTTTGCGGCAATGAAATTCTGGTTCACCTGGTCCCAGTTGACCTGCACAGCCACATCATGGCAGTCAACCCCTTCCTGCCTGCTGACCAGCAGATACCCAACACGCACACATGTGGAGACGGACTGAAAGACACACACACACACACACACACACACACACACACACACACACACACACACACACACACACACACACAGCCACACCCCCCCCCCCCAAACACACACACACACACACACACACACACACACACACGCACGCACGCGCACACGCACAGGCACACGCACAGGCAAACGCACAGGCAAACGCACAGGCACACGCACAGGCACACGCACACGCTCTCGCGCGCGCTCTCCTCTCTCTCTCTCTCTCTCTCTCTCTCTCTCTCTCTCTCTCTCTCTCTCTCTCTCTCTCTCTCTCTCTCTCTCTCTCGTGGGACACGAAAGAAGGTAGCGGAGCCAGAAAGGGAAGGCATACCACGTTCCAGAATGCAGCGATGTACTCGGGGCGCCTGTTCTGGTACTTGAGATAGTATGCCTGCAGTATCCCAGCCATCACTGAGTTACAACCATCCACCCTCTCTACAATCGACTGACTTCCCAATTGACCTACTACCTTCCCACTTGACTAGACCTCCTCCTGGTTGGATAGCCTTGTGCAGAAAAGGAGAAAATGGGGCCCTATGCCCAGCCCCTCTTTGCCTTGGAGCAGTGAAGAGTCTAGCCCCAGGTCGAGAAATACACATAGCTTGAGTACCACGGGTTGGTAACTACGATTAATTATTGGGCAGTAGTTACTTTTCCCCAAAGAGAGTTCTTCGTTCAGTGAGGAGTGTGGAGAGGGTGGTACCCCAAGAACCAAAGAGCGTGACATGCACGCTGCTGCGACATTCCGAAACCCGAAAAGTAGCAGATTTGGCAGGATAGCCTGATGCGAGACCCTGCTTCTCCACACATTGGGCTAGGGAGTCTCGCAACTGTGGCTCCTCAAATGCACCACACATCTGGGTTGCTGCTAGCATGTCTTGGGGGGGGGGGGGGGGGGGGGCTCCCCCTGCCTGGCCCCCCACAGCGGAGGGGTTTTGGGGGAGGGGGGGAAGAGACATACATGTGCACAGGTGTGAATGCATACGCCGAGCACAGACCTGCACAACCCCCCCCCCACCACACACACACACACACACACGCGCGCGCACGCGCACACACACACACACACACACAGACACACACACATGCATGCATGCTATGCACACACACACACACACACACACACACACACACACACACACACACACACACACACACACACACACACACACACATGCATGCATGCTATGCACACAGACGCGCTCACGGAAACCCCCACTCCCTCGGACCCTTCCATACCTGCTGGAGCCCACCGGAAAGGAGGATACGCTTCGGTCGGCTCTCCCCCCCTCCTCCCCTTCTTCTCCCCAAACACAGGACAATAGACCAGCACGCACATCACAGTTTCCGCGTCCCTCCTCCCCGCTCAGTATTTCATGGGGGCGCAAGCAGCATGTGCGGGCAGAGTTGGTGTGAGAGCATTATATCAAACAGGGGTGTCGAACACTTGCTGCACTTGCGCAGCAAAAGAACAAGAACAAGGCCAAGAACAACAAGAACACCAGACCACCACCACCAACAACACCAGACCAACACCAACAACAACACCAGACCACCACCAACACCATTGGGTGTTCACCAACACCCAATGACAAAGCAAGCAAAAAGAAGCAAAAAAAAAAAACGTGAGAGCAGAGGTACGTACATGCTCCCAGACGTCCAAGCCGAGAATGGGGACGCCGGAGTTCAGTCCCGCCAACCCCTGGAGGGGATTGTCCTGGTTGGGGGTGTCCGTCACCACCAGCTTGTCTCCTTGCAGAGCCAGCCAGGCCCACCCGCTCCCGAAGCGGCCGGCCGCAGCAGCATTGAACTTTGTTTTGAGCTCGTCGATCGACCCGAAGGCCTCGTCAATCGCTGCCTTCAGCTCGGCACTCGGGCCGTTGTTCCCGCCGGGTGCCCCCAGAACCTTCCAGAAGAAGCTGTGGTTGTAGTGACCGCCCCCGTTGTTCCTGTACCGCAGAACGGATGTCACTCAGCCTGCGGTAAAATTTGCTGTACACAGCAAAGATCCCCTGAATTTACAAGTAGGATGCCGGGGGATGTGGTCCACAAAGACAACACTCACTTTTCATCCAGAACTGGACCTCGAATTTTGTTGCAAAAGTAGTGAAGGAGCTCAGCTGGCTGATAAAGAGCAAAAAGTCACTTCCATTGCCATGCTAGACATCCCGCATGCAGGCCACACCGTTGCGCCTGTTGCAGCATATGTGCTGCCCACCTTTCCCCAAGATGGATGTGCAGTCCATGATGGATGATGCCTGAAGTCACGCCTTGTTGTTTTGTGATGTAACCATCCCCAAAGTTCATAGGGGGTTTGTTGATTGGGCCTCCAGAAAATTCTGTGTCCTTCTTAACCTTGATGCATTCCACATGACACATTTCCCGACTTTCACTTTCCGATCTAAAAGCATCTGCATTCCTCAAAGGTTCATGGCTTGCAGCACCTAGCTTGGATTGCCATGACCTGCCCTAGGCAACATTTTGCAGCGACTGCCGCAAGCACAGCAACACCTGTATACCGTCATTTTAATTCACCTTGTTTACAGGGGGTGCAGAAAAGTATCTTCTCAAGGTCATTCGCAAAATTTCACGATGTGTGTCCCAAGTGGGACGTACTCATTAAAGGACATCACGGACAGCCTTTAATCAAGCTTACAAACTTCATACGTAACAATGCCAACGGCACATGAAGCTACAATGGATACATACCTCACAGCGGTGGCAATCTCAGCTGGGATTTTATCGGTGCCGACGAGAGCGTTCACGTCTACTATTCCTAGCCCATTCAGCTCTGGGAATTTGGACAGTGCGGCATTCAGATTCGTCACGTACGTAGCGTGGTGCTTATCATGATGAATCTGCAGCCAATAAATAAAGAAGGCTTGTCAATGCAGACAAAAGACATCCGACAACGGGGAGCCCTTTTGATCGCCAGGCGATCACGCTGAAACCCTTCCCCGTCAGAAAACTGTAACGACACCACCGTCACCAGCAACCGGCTTGAAAACCACAATGTGTTTCCAAAGTCAGATCACTGATCGCTAGATGTAAGGCATACTACCTGCATAGTCTCGGTGTCGATGTAGGGGTTCAGAGCGCTGTAATCATAGGGAAGGGGCGGCAGCGTGAAAGCCATTTTGCAGAGACTACAACGAGAGGAATTAAAAGACCAAGATGCCGTCTTCTGCTGCGGGTTGTAAATAATGCTTACCGTGGTGCACAGTGCGCACTTCACCAGGCTTGATCTGGAATCTAACACGGCACGTGCAGTAACGAGCCCGTTACTAACGACCCCCTTGAAGGGGGCCTTCCCTCCGAAGCCTTCGACTGAAAGGAGTCCCAGTGTGCCGGTTACAGAATGGGAACTTCCAGAATCCGTCCGACCTGACCGACGGATAGACTTCGGCCCGCCGCGACTAATAGCACCCGCGAATGTCTCCCCCTCGATTAGCCCCTACGGATCCCCCCAGGCTGGGGGGCCCCAGCTGTGTACGTACGTGCGGTGGTTCGCTCGCCCTACTGAGACTCAATGCCCCCCAATATTTTACCTCTCTCTTGGCGAGGTTGGCAAGGTTAGTCTCTTCCTCAGGTTTCGTCTTGGTGTTCATCACCTCCCCATCAAAGTGGGACACCGGAAACAGGTTTCGTGAATTAAGCGCCTGAGTGGTATGTGAGGCTCCACTCTGGGTGATGATCACCAAATTGTTTTTCACTGTCAGGCTCCTACCCCTGTGCGGCTCCGCTACCCCAGCCTGTTCTTTAGTCCTTCTAGGGCTCTAGGCAGTATGTTTGCCGACTCGCCTGCGGTTGTATAATTCATCTCTATTGCATTCCAGGCCCGTACAGACTTAAGTTCTTGGCTTCCTCGTTTCACAAGAGTGGGATAATAGGACCAGCCCAAAGTTCAACGACCTAAATCAAAAGGTTTCAAGCTACAAGTCACATCCGGCGAGCAGCCAGCTGGCGACCACGCCGGCCGCAATCATGAAACTGACCCGACGGATTGCCGAATATCGCTCCACATCTTCCTGTGCAATGATGGGCTGGTTCAGAAGCCCCTGGAGCCTCTGCAACAAGGCCAGCGCATCAGCATGCAGCCCCCCAAGTGTTTCAAATGAAAAGGCTTGGAAGGCCACGGGCGGTTGTTGACGCGCCAGCAAGACAGCATAGCGGGTCTGCTTGTCGTTGGCAGCGCGCCCGGCGGCCCCACCTGACACGAAGTGCTCCAAATTGGCCGTGGTGAGCGATCTTTGGGCGATTCTTCTATCTTCTGGAACTGCTTGATTGCCTGGGAATGTCGTTGAATACGTTTAAAATTTGTGGCGTCTTAGGAGCGGGGCCCGTATCTTCGGAGTCGTTTCGGCTGTGGTTCAGCACTAAAGTAGCTACCTGTTTGTGTGCCTTGTCAGAGTCATTGCGCTCTTCGATTTCTCCCTTTTCGTAGCGTCTGAGTCTGAGTAATACCGTCAGCAATGGGGCATGATGTTTGGGGTTTTACACCTTTTAAAAAATGTGCAACGTTAAAAAATATTCCTCCTGAAAGCAAGAGGAATTTGAGGCCCCATGTGCTTCATCATAATGGACATTCATTTGAATTGTATTCTAATCCCCTGATAGCTCTACAGCTTTCTTCATCTCATCCCTCTCTATTGCCCAACGACACCACTTTTTTTCGCTCCAGGTTGAGTTGCTGACAGAATTGCTAACGGAATAAGCCTAACGAGTCAGTCCAAAACATTTTGTTATTCGTGTGCCACTGCATTCAACTTCCTTTTCCCTCTTGCTTCTGAATCTGCAGGACTTACTGAATGCAGGGTCATCATCAGTGCACTTTTTGGTGGCAACTTGTTGCCAAAATGGCGATATTTAATAATAGGGGACTGAAAATGGCAATTTTAAATATATTCTGGGCTGTTGGGATTGCCATTTGTGACAACCTACATTAATTTTTTAAGGCGGAGGTTGCCAATCGGTGGCAACCAGTAATTAATGTGACCTTACCCAAAGTTGCCATGTGGCAACCTGAAATTAATTGGTTATGGACCGAAGTTGCCAGTGGAAATCCGAAATCCGAAATTTTCCTTTCTGCAAAAGATAGAAGGGGTCTAAACATTACAATGGATCACCGTGCAGGCTCTGATGATGACTTAGACATTGATTTCTCCATCTTGGAACCCGAATCTGAGGACTCCGAGGACATGTTAGACGTATAGTACATGCAGAAGATCCAGAGTTTAGTTCATTGTTAAAACCAGTCTATTGACAGCAAGGTTAGATCGAATAGACTGCTTTCTATTGGTTCTACTTGTGTTTGTGTACACTGTGTGATGGTGTAAACTTCATTTGGTGTGAATTTCATTCAGAATTTTGGTTTGTAATTTTATCCAAGCTCCTAATTACGGCTTATTTCTCCCTGTCCGTTCCTATTTCTCATTACTGCCCGGCCCCAAGGCCTTCTAAACGAAATTTCGCATTGGCAACTAAAAATTGAACTTAAACCCTGTGAAGTTGCCACACTGGCAACTGGAAAAAAATGAAATCCATTGGAAGTTGCCACATATTGGCAAGTGAAAAATAAATATTCTGTCGAAAAATTGCCATTTTGGCAATTGCCCTGTGGCAATAAAAAATGCACTGGTCATCATGTGACACACTATGCTACAAAGAATGCTAGGGCATTCAAACTGACACACTATCCTACTGTTGAAGCACGGAACGAACCGTGAACGCGCTGCTTGCGGTAACTGCCGTACCGTACAGCTGTTCGCCAACCTTCAGATGATAGCTTGGGAGATACGCGTCCAAGGTTCAGGCCCATGGTTCGTTTCCGGGTAGCCAAACGTGATGTAGAATTCATATTTACTTTTCATAATGACTGTTCCATGAGAACGTGTGCGTGCATAGTACCTATGCTTTGGGGTTACAAGTGAGGAGAAATCGCAGGAGTAGTGGACCACCAGAGAAAGGTCCTTGAACATCTAGGGCCGCATCAGCTCGATCAAATTGAAATTTTGCTATTCAAATAACATAAAAGGAATTCGGCGTTTGCTGGTCACCGTGGGCTCTTTTCAATATCCGAGGACAGCTCGGATTCCGACGGCATGCGGTGGGGAATGGTCGTAGCCTGAAGGATACCTACTTACCGAAGTCTGAAATGAATTTTTATCCAATGCATACCAACAGTAGCCTGGTACTTTTGGGAAGCGCTCTTGTTTTGACCCTTTTTGCAGGGAACGCTGCAGCGCAGATACCTGTTGGCCAGTTATACAATACTGCATGTAATGGCACTCCCCCACCGAGCCCGAATAATCCAGCATTATGGAGCCCATGGAGCTCACCTGCAACCTGGGGAGGAACCGTGCCGAGAGGTGGAACATTTCCCTTAGCAACATCAATGGGCCTCGTCTGCCAGGGAGGCAGGAGGAAGCCTATGCTATACTTTTTTCGGGCATGGGTGATTTGAAGCGTAGATTTGGGGTTATTAACTTGGATTGAGTTCAACAGTAGCCTATCAGCAACAACTGTAGGACGGTCTTGGAGTTGATGACTTACAGTCACATGTCTGATAGCCCTTTTAGTTAAGACATCGCTGAATACCTCTGCAGCCTGAAATTTGTGCTGTGATAAGAGATTCTCATCCTCTGCCCCCATTTAGATTGTTTCAACCAAAGCTGGCCCTTGAACAGCCTAATCTTGTCGCCTCTTCCATTCAACGAGGGGCTTGCCCTGTTCACAAGAACACGTTATCATTTTAAGCCATACAGACACGTGAAACTATAAGCTGCTCAAGAAAGTGCACACTGGATTGCGCAGGACGAATGAAGTGCTGGATGTGCAGGTGGCAGTGTGACGATTGGCTGTGGGCAGTATGTCCTGCTAGATGTCGACGGCCTAGTGCTGTACAAGCTGAATATCACGGGGGCTCTCCTCGTGGCCAACAACAGGAACATTACCATCACCTCAAACTTCATCTTTGTCTACGGCTTCCTGTATGCGGGAACGCCCAGCGCCCCGTACACGTGCGTAATCCCCAATCCCCATTCCCAAGACCCCTCACACCTCATTCCCTCAGCCCTAATCCCAATTCCCCATTCCCTCCCAGTCCCCATTCCCTCAGTTCCAAATCCCATTCCCAAGACCCCTCACACGAGCTGCTGATGGAGGGTACCACCATCAGTGCTGCACCAGGGCCCTCTCGGGATGGCATTTTCGCAGTTGCCCTGGGGGGACTGCTGATTAGTCACTGCTAATTAGTAATTGCTGATTGGTAATTGCCCTTCCCATTGCCATCGCTGG
>KV908377.1:347500-350000 GCA_002005505.1 Botryococcus braunii
TGAGCGGGAAACGTTGGGGGAGAGAAAGGGAAGTGGAAGAAAGATAACTGATTAGCAGGGGCGGGGGCGGAGGCGGGAGTGGCGGAGCAACGCAAGGGAGGGAGCGAGTGGCAGGGAGGGGTTTGGAAGTTTGGGGGATGGAAGTCAGGAGTGAGGGGCGAGTAGGAGGGAGAGCCGTGTAGGGAAGGTGTGAGGTGGAGAGAGGGCTGGCGGTAAGGAGGGGGAGAAGAGCAAGAAGCAGAAAAAAGGGGGGGGAGAGAGAGAGAGAGAGAGAGAGAGAGAGAGAGAGAGAGAGAGAGAGAGAGAGAGAGAGAGAGAGAGAGAGAGAGAAGGGGGAGGAGGGAGGGAGAGGGAGAAAGAGGAGGGGGTGAAGGAGAGAGAGAGCGCCGACTGGAGGCAAAGATTGAAGGAAATATCCTTTAACTTGATGGTTCTATCAAGAAATATGCAGCAGATGCTTTATGAGCAGCTGTTCAAGAAATCTGCTGCTTGACGCCGCAAGGCCCGGCGCAATGTGTGGTGAAAAGCTTTCAGGGCTCGCAGTTATTCACCACATTGTAATTTTACCCGGGTGGGGCCCAGTCAACAACCTCTTGGGACAGGAATGACGCTTTAGGGTTGAAACTTGACTTGCATGTGCAGAGTAACTAAGACCTTGAACAATCGATGTCTGAGAGAGTGCGTGGAAAGGACACGCAGAAAGGTCAAGTGCCTTGCTGCCATGCGATATACAAAATGCTTGAAAGTCTTGGTCACCAGGGGACCTGAAGCTGTTGGCCGGGATAACGATAGTCAAAAGCGTCAGCTCATAGTCACTGCAATCACTGCTCCTCACAAGGACATCACTGTGGGACACACACACACACACACACACACACACACACACACACACACACACACACACACACATTCTCACACCCAAACACAGACGCACACAACTGCACTCATGACTAAATTCTTGTGCATCACGCCTGTAGATTTTGCTGAACAAGCTGGTTAACGGAGTGGTCCGGGTGGAAAACGATGATCAAGCTAGCCTGTTCTGGGTTTCAAACCCCAACAATATATGGATCAATAATGCCGGTACGAATCCAAGACATTCCATTGTTATTACACCTTTGTGTAAGCAAGCTCCTCCTCCTACCCCTTCCCCCTTGCTCACGACCCCTAACATGTCAACACCACCACGCTGCAGGCACGGCGCGGATCTGACAAACCCACTGCAGCTGATGCAGACCAAGCCTATTCAATGAGGAGCGTGCGTACATGATTATTGAAGGGATCGCAGGTGGTGGGGGAAGGGGAGAGACAGAGAGTGGGGGGGGGGGGAGGGGAGATTTTGAGAAACAAGGAAAAATAAGAGAAAACGGGGGAAAACGGAAGAGTGAGGTTCACGACAAGGAGCCGTACATAGGGATCCCTCCATCTCTCTCTCTCTCTCTCTCTCTCTCTCTCTCTCTCTCTCTCTCTCTCTCTCTCTCTCTCTCTCTCTCTCTCTCTCTCTCTCTCTCTCTCTCTCTCTCTCTCTCTCTCACGCACACACACACACACACACTCTCCCCTCTCTGTCTCTCACATTCTCTCTCTCTCTCTCTCCCTCTCTCTCTCCCTCTGTGGGTGTGTGTGTATTGTGTGTGTGTGTGCGTCCGTGCGTGTGTATGTGTTCGTGCGTGCGTGTGTATGTGTGCGTGCGTGCGTGTGTATGGTGTGTGTGTGTGTGTGTGTGTGTGTGTGTGTGTGTGTGTGTGTGTGTGTGTGTGTGTGTGTGTGTGATCGTAAGATTACCAGATGAAGGCAGAAAGCAGCAGTCTGCAATGAAATGAAGATGCTCGGAACTCTTGGCGGAAACAGGCATTGGCGGTGTGTTTGGTTTCTGGTTCTCGCTGGACTTCGTGATAGGAGGCACCTCTGAGGAATTGCCAGGAGCATCGTCTTTCTTTGCACCCATCTACACCCCCCTGGGACAGTTTGAGAACAACACTGCCCACAGCAACAGCCTGGCTGGTGTGGCTATGTACAGAAATGGTTATCGCCCTATCGAGTTCGCTTATTTCAGGTGCGGTGTTTTCCCAAAGATGTGTACTCCGCTCCTAGAGGGCCCCCTTCCCCCACCCGAATCTTCTCATCCACTCTCTTTGTCTTAAGTCCCCTCCCCCCTTTTCAATACATCCCTGGTTACCCCCTCCCCCGATCTCCCTGATCCTTACCGTCTCTGCTTGCACATTTGTCTGTATCTGCCCCTCTGTGTGTGTGTGTGTGTGTGTGTGTGTGTGTGTGTGTGTGTGTGTGTGTGTGTGTGTGTGTGTGTGTGTGAGAGAGATAGAGAGAGAGAGAGAGAGAGAGAGAGAGAGAGAGAGAGAGAGAGAGAGAGAGAGAGAGGGAGGGAAAGAGAGAGAGGGTGTGTCTTTGTGTGTGTGTGTGTGTGTGTGTGTGTGTGTACGTGGGTGAAGAGGGGTGGTGCTTGCGCGTGCGGGTGCGCGCTTAGGTGGGTGGGTGACCT
>KV908377.1:355000-365000 GCA_002005505.1 Botryococcus braunii
CCCCACTTTGCCCCCTTCAAATGCTTGGCTTCCTCGCCCCCCCCCCCCCCCCGGATGCCTCCTCCTCCCACTAAGTTCTAACTCTTATCAATCGCATCCTCTATACAGCACACCTTGAGCAGTGTACTCTGTCCAGTACAGGTTTACTTTTGAACCATCGGAGGGCATGCACAGCCACACTTCTTTTTTTGTGTCCCCTTCACACCATCCTTGAGTCCTGCAGGCCCCCCTGGTTGGGTCAGGTGAAATGGGAACTGCGGTTTTAAAATGTAATACCGCTCTGCTTTGAGCAAAGCGTTCGCCTGATGATTCATGATGGAATGCATGTATATTGAGACAGTTTTCTGGGCAGGTTGAATCCTTTCTAGACAGGTTAAATCTTTTCTGGGCAGGTTGAATCCTTTCTAGGAACTAAACTCCGCGCATCGAGATATCGCATTGTGTCAACAATGTCACAAACGGTTTTTGTGGATATCCCTCTCCTGTTGCACAACTTGCAGCAGTGGCTCGGAAGATTCAGCATGTGGCTCTGACACCGATGCAGACGGCAGGGACACGTGAAAAGTGGGGGAAGCCTACGGGTCTTAGGATTCAGGGTTTTAGGGTTTGGATTTCAAGGGTTCGATTGGAACGCGTGTCTGTGGAAGCTTAGGATGCTAGGGTTTTAGGGATCCGGGATTAGGGTTTTGGTGTTGACCTGAGATGGGAGGTCAACGGAAATATTGAAAATTAATTAATATCATTAATTGAATGATATCTAAAAACACTCTTTTATTTAGGTTTCCACTTTGACCCTTCTTTTCGGAAGCGTAGGGTGTGAGGGTTTTCGGGTTTAAGGTTTAGGGATTGACCTGAGATGGGAGATGAATGGACATTTCGAACATGAACGATCTCTAAAAACGCTCTTCTAGTTAGGTTTGCACTTTGACCCTGCTTGCGGAAGCTTAGGGTGTTAGGGTTTTAGGGTTCATGGGACTAGAGTTTTGGTGTTGGCCTGAGATGGGAGATGAATGGACATTTTGAACATTCGGGATCTCTAAAAACGCTCTTTTCGTTAGGTCTTCCCTGAAGTCTGAGAATTGTCAAATGTTCGAGGTGCAGAAGCATGTGTCTGCTCACACATGTGAGTTTCGCCTGAGGGCTTATACTGCCTGACCGGGAGAGATTAGGAGGACGCGGGGGCCAGGCTGGAGAGGGCTGTGCAAACACCCTCGGCTGGGAATCCTGGCCAATCAGGTTCTTGAAACATCGATTGATTTCCATAAGACTGGTCAGTCCCAAAGTATAGAATATTGAAGCTCACCTCCTCCTGGGCACACACGCACACACACACACACACACACACACACACACACACACACACACACACACACACACACACACACACACACACACACATGCACACACACACACATGCACACAAGTGCTTTTACTGGACTGCGTGGGGGATGTCAACCGAGCAAGGTCACGGCTTGCAGGTTCCTGTTCAACATTGTAGTGGGCTCAAACTACTTCGTCACCTTCGGCAACATGACCGGAACTCCTTCCAAGTATTGGCTGAGTTTTGCAGACTCCGACACATTTTTGGTCCCGGGAAACAGCTATGTAACGCCTCCAGGGCCCCCGTGCACGGGAATCCCCGCACTATACCTGCCAACCCCAGTCAAAGCCGCTGCAACCCGCTCTTCTACTGACGGAAAATCTGTCAGCATGCTCAGCATGCAGCCCTCGGAACACGGACAGGAGGTTGTCTACCCCAGTGCATCCCAAGTGGCAGCCCCCAGTTCGATTCCTCTGAGGGCTAGTGCTCGTCGTCCGGCCATTTTTTCAGCTCCTGCACCCAGAAGGGGAGGGCCAAGCACGGCGCTTTCCGAAAATGGGAGTGGGGTCAGATCCAATTCAGGCAACCTGCAGTATCAGAACGTTCTCCACCCACTCGCCCAGCAGGTGCCCGGTACAAACAGGATTGCGTACCTCGCTGCCCCTGCACGCTATGCTGAAACCCCCTTCGGGCCCCCGCGCAACAACACGGTTTCGGAGAACGAGGCGGAGATCCCGGACGCGTTCGGCAACATCACCACCCGCTTGAGCGGCCTTCCCTCCCCGCCGCCATTCTTTGCGAAAGTCCAGCTCCCAATTATTGGTTGAACACTCACAGCCCCACATGCTACCCTGACATACCTCCAATGCTACCCTGACGTACATCCAATGCTACCCTGACATACCTCCAATGCTACCCTGATGTACTTCCAATGCTACCATGACGTGCCTTCAATGCTACCACGGCGTACCTTCAATGCTACGATAGCGTACCTTAAAATGCTACCATGACGTACCTCCAATGCAGCCCTGACATACGTCCAATGCTACCCTGACTTACCTCCAATGCAACCCTGACATATGTCCGATGATACCATGACTGTGCTCGAATCCTGGGAGGCAGGAGGTGGCGTGAGAGGGTCGACCATCAGCTCACAGCGATCCTGCGCAGATGAACAGCTATCCAGCCTACACCATGCATGGTGTGTATGCACATGTTGACCATCTTCATCTTCATCTCATCTTCATCCATGAACGCATTAAGCTCTCTTGGTTGACGGTTCGATGCAGCATTCGATTGGGGGAGTGGGGCAGCACCACTTGTGGAGTCCCTCCAGCGGCAGCCTGGACAGTACCGCAGGCTGATTACATATGAAAGACGCTCGCTTCAGTGCTGGCACCAATGGGAAGGCACGCATTATTGAGGGGCAATCGGCCACCCAGTAGCTTCGCCAAGTTGTGCTGCAGAAAAATGCTAAAATCTATATTTGCATATCGCGTCCAAGACCACCAGCCGAGTCCGAGGTCTTACACAAGCTCGAGCTCCTGATCCTAACCAGGAGTGTCACAAACTCTGCAGATGCTCATGGATCCAGTCCGCCAATTTCGGCCTGGATCCTTCCACTGATATCATAATTGCAGCTGATGGTCTCTTGTGCTGTAAGCGGTGAATCGCACCGCTTTTCGACTTTTAACGTGCTCTTGCATATGCTCGGAAAAAAGATTTTATACTTAGCTATCTCGAGATCTATTATAGAAATTAGCTAAACAAAAGGGACCGGGGATCAAATTTTGTACGTAGCTCCTATGAGGGATCACATTCGCCAGGACCCTGCATGCTGGTGGCGTGTGCTATGAATCATGCCGTCGGCCTCACAAGACTGAAAGGTACATTGATCAATGTACCTTTCAGTTGCACGTGCTCTCGGTTTTGACAAATCACCTGAGTTTCACGAAGTGTGACATCGGAAAACATGTATGAGAAAATGTGGCTGCTCTCACACACGTGACTCTCACTGACGTAGGGTTGACAAGGGAAACGACAAGAGGTCGGGCCAATGACGTCACTGACTCGGGGCACTGACGTAAGGTTGAGAAGAAAACCGACAAGGGGCTGAAAAGGAAAATACCAAGAGATAGCTTGCAGTCTGTTTGGAAGCCAAAAGAACCTTTAGCTAGATAGCCACCCTAGCTGGAGCAGACGAATTGCTGGCATTTCAAAATTGCCTGCCGCGTCCACCACCCCACGCGCCACAGCGTGTCCCTCCCAATATGTCAAGGTTGGGCCCTGTACATCAGGTGGCCAGATTGGGTGTAGGGCCCGAGGCTCCTTCCTAACTGGAGCGAGGCTATAAAGGGCATAAAGGCTAGAGTGACAAGACAAGCTCTGGCTATGTCGGTCATGGCTGTGTGGGAAGACTTTGATGATTTTGTTGATTGAGGAAGGAAGCTTAAGTGACGTGAAGTACACCTAGTCGACTGACGTCGGTGATTAAGGTAGAAAGCTTATAAGAAATACTTACAAGCTGAAGTAAGCTTACTTAAGCTTATAAGTATATCTAGTCGGTGGATAGTGTGCTGAGGAATCGGTGCCTTGTGGCAGACAAATTGTCTCGCCGTTGGGTAGATTAATCACAATAGACAAATGTTTGTCCCCACTCCGCAGTGCAGGAGCATTTTTAGGGACTGAATTCCCCATCCACCCATGGGAGGATGGAGAATCCAGTCCCTAAAAATGCTCCTGGACACAATGCTCCTGCGCAGCTCACTCACGGGAGTGAGCTGGGAAGAGTTCGGGGGGCAATCCAAGACAGTTCATCGGTACTTCGACAGTCTGAAATGATGTGCCCCTCCACAAGGAGTTGTGTGTGTGCGTGTGCGTGTGTGTGTGTGTGTGTGTGTGTGTGTGTGTGTGTGTGTATGTGTGTGTGTGTGTGTGTGGGTGTGTGTGTGTGTGTGTGCGTGCGTGTGTGTGTGCGTGTGGGGGGGAGGGAGGGAGAGAGAGAGAGAGAGAGAGAGAGAGAGAGAGAGAGAGAGAGAGAGAGAGAGAGAGAGAGAGAGAGAGATCTAGACAAGCCCAGCCGTCAGGCTTCAGGGCACACATATGCAAACAATCATCACCTATAGGCTAGTTAGTAGCTACATAAGACATTGGCCAGCATTTGAATGGTTTAGGGCTGTGACTGGCACGAACATGAGTTCATCTGACCATATTAACATGCATTCATGTGGAGCTGAATCGTGGCCAGAGATGGCTAAGACCTGGTTCTAGCTGCATGTTGTTTAACATACTAAGGATTTCATGATCAAATAACAAGTTTTGTCCCCGCAGCCTGATTCTCCAAAGTGCGTCACCCTTCGCAATCCTCCATAGACCGAGCTCGAGGTGAATCCTTCAGCTGAATCCAAGAAGGACGGAAGGAAGAAATAGCACAAAGGAGATGTGCTGATATCTCCAGACCCATATGGATGCAGACCCATCTCGGCCCCAAGCTCGAGGAGTAGCGTATACTTGTACATGTGGTCATCTAGATGTGCACGTGCCTCAGCTGATGTTCTTCTGCTGCGTGAAACCTCCTGCGGGAGATTTCAAATACCACCGGCTAACCTCGATTTCGGTACTGTCCGGCCAAACAGCCCATCTGGGTGCATTCCAGGCTCGTGAAGATCTGCCTCGTGATCACGGTCATGATCATGGTGATGCACACCCAAAGGATTTCTCTGGCTCGCGATCGGGTACATCTAGGTTTAAAAACTTGGTCAAAAACAAATCTGATCATGATGATGCTCACACCCAGGACTTCCGAAACTCGGGTACATATCTGGGTTTTAAAGCTACATGTACATATCTAGGTTTTAAATCTTGGTCAAAAGCAAATTGGTCATGGCGATGCTCACACCCAGGACTTCTCACACAAGCTACATGGATGTGTACAATAAGCTCTCGCAGCTTCACTAGCCGTCTGCCTTCCTGCATTCTCATTGCTCGTGTTTCAGAGTGTTCAGCATGTGCATGGGAGCACCCGATTGTTTCACGCCAAGTGTGCACCGCATGTGACTGTTACCCATGATGATGTCGTCGTCATGACGACTTAATTTAAATGTGTCTGTCAGCCAACCAACTCGTGAGACCCATCCACGCCTTTCGGCCTCAACACACACCACACACACACACACACACACACACACACACACACACACACACACACACACACACACACACACACACACAGAGAGAGAGAGAGAGAGAGAGAGAGAGAGAGAGAGAGAGAGAGAGAGAGAGAGAGAGAGAGAGAGACACACACACACACACACACACACACACACACACACACACACACAACCCCCCACCACCATTTGTTTGAAGTGCCTCATACGCCAGCAGGCCAATGGCGGCAGGAAATATATGTGTAATTACAATATGATGTAACCACACTGCAAATGGCTCAGCATGTGCAGCTTCGGGCCCTATGGTGAGCAAACTGAATAAAACCAGAACTCGCATCAAGCAGAAAGCGTAAACCACGTGGACAGACCAGTTCCCCGTACACCAATCATCGAGGAGGGATGGCACCTTAACACTTAGAAGCACACGTTCAAGCTTAAGCATGATTGGCACCTTCATACCTTCAAGCACTTTCAATCAATAAGTCATTTTCAGGACACTCTGACCCAGAATCTTTATATAATTTTTCTAAAAGAGTTAAGGCACCTCCACACCATCAAGCACTTTCAAAGTGCAGTGCGACCTGGACAAATTGGTGAGCCCAAAAGGCGTACAGCTTCTGTACAGCTCTCCACATCTTCCGTAGTCTTGCAAGAGGACACTGGAAGGTATTCCCTTCAAAGCAAGAAGGTAAGCTTGCACAGAGAGATCCGACCGCGCGAAGCAGAAATTGCATGACCCTCATGGTAACAACATGAGACACTGCAGAGATTAGCAAAGGCCTAGTTGCCTCTGTCTAAAGCACAAATGTCTCTGTCGGGCAGTGCACAAAAAAAACTCGGAGGGCGGCCGGCGCAACAAGGCGGCGTCCCGAATTATGGGCAGCGGGGGATCCCCGTCATGAGGGTCTGAAACCTCAACCTCCTCCGGTGGCAGTTCCACCATCACCTCCAAATAGAGGTTTTGTCAACGGCCATGGGCCCTAGATTCCGCGTCCTTGCATCCACCATGATGGTGTGCGGTTAGGATATGCCTCACTTTTTATTTTAAATGCACGTTCTTGATACGAGGGCATCCGCATGCGCACTGTTCGTAGAAGAGGACATCCGCGTGCGCACTTGTGCTCGGAACAAATTCTCGCGGTGCTCGCAGTGCCGTAACCAAATCCTGCGAGTGTTCGTACAAACAGCAAGCCAGCGTGCTCGGAATGGCGCAAGCAGAAATGCGGATGCCATGTAAGCCACTCTTCTATTTTAAGCTAATTTATGACTCAATCGTATGCCGTCTCCATGATCTTTTGGAGATCGGGGAGGGAGCGGCACACGGTGTGCGTGATTCTGTGGTGGCACGTGTCCAGGGGGCGGTCTTTGTCCAAAATGAAAGAGCGCAAGCAGACCTCCATCCACATGGGCCGGTCCATCCATCGCACCAGATCCAACCTCCTCTTCATATCGTCGGGGCCTGTTTCTCGTCCAGGTACTGCCTCCCCCCAGCTCCCTGCGGCCCTTAAACCCCAGCGCTCGTCTCAACCTCGTGCATGCAGATGCTCCATCAACAAGATTGCTTGACCCCAATCCTTGGGGGGGGAGGGGTGGGGAGAGAGAAAGACGGCGGGTGTAGGGCGCGAGCTCGCGCACGCGCGCGCGCGCGCACACCCACGCACACACACGCACACACACACACACACACACACACACACACACACACACACACACACACAGACACACACACACACACACACACACACAGAGAGAGAGAGAGAGAGAGAGAGAGAGAGAGAGAGAGGAGAGAGAGAGAGAGAGAGAGAGAGAGAGAGAGAGAGAGAGAGAGAGAGGGAGAGAGAGAGAGAGAGAGAGAGAGAGAGAGAGGGAGAGAGAGAGAGAGAGAGAGAGAGAGAGAGAGAGAGAGAGAGAGAGAGAGAGAGAGAGAGAGAGAGAGAGAGAGAGAGAGAGGAGGGAGGGAGGGAGGGAGGGAGGGAGGGAGGGAGAGGGAGACGGTGACGGCGGAGGGGGGAAGGGGGATGCGCTGTTGACTCTGTACGATTCCCAATTCGCATATTTTGCCTGTACGATGACTAAAACCTGGATGGAGACGAGGTGGCCGTTAACAGTTGCGGAAACAATATTGTTCCTTCATCATGAAACCTACAACGAATGCTTAGACAAGCAAAGAACTACTCATTCCGTTGCTGGCTTTCCCTAAACAACACCCCCCCCGCTTTTGTGGCAAACGGCACACTCCCCCAGTTTCTCCACAACCTGCTCCTTTATAGATGCTAACTCCCCCAGTTTCTCCACAACCTGCTCCCTTTATCGATGCTAACTCCCTTTATAGATGCTAACTCCCCCAGTTTCTCCACAACCTGCTCCTTTATAGATGCAATGCCAAGAAGGCGTCGGCGGAAATGAAGACACAGGACCAGCAACAAAGCCTGGAGGTGGAGAGAAGAAGAAGAAGGGTGGTGGCAGCAAAGCACCAGAGTTTTCAACCTCAAAATATTAAAGTTACATGAAAGACTAAATTCAAAACATGATTCACAAGAACTTACAAATAATGGCGGGAAGACAGGAGGGCGCACGTCAAAGAACAAGCGCAGGTCATCCCCAAACAGGAGCGCGTTGAGCTCGGCTGTTGCATCCGCCAAATGCAACACAAAACCCGCAGCAGGTCCTTCTTGCCCCCGGCGCGGGGCCCCGCGCGCTTCCTCACTCCCCGTGTACCGCAGCAGGCGCACCAGGCACCGCCGCTTTGGACACCGGCCCTCGCCTGTCGTATGCACATGCAACAAAACACATGTCAGCTGTAGACGTCGGATTACCATTCGCCATATCCCTCCGAGCTTCCCTGCAGCGAGCCGCTCTGCGCGTGGGTAATGAGCATCTGCAGCATGGCTCGCTGCAGGGAAGCTCGGAGGGATATGGCTGACAGACCCCATACATCTTTTTGGGCGAGGTGTGAGGGTGAAGATGCATCGCCTGGCGACACTTTGATGAGACCTCTTGCGTTGCCGAGTTCTGCCCCGATCTCTTCTTGGTTTTGCGTGATTCTTGTGGCGGCTCCATTCTTCTGTCGTCTTGCTGTTCTCTTCTGTAGGCTGCGCTGTGTGTGAGTAGCGCATGGGGAGGGAAGTGGGAGGGAGGAAGGGGGGAGGGGGGGGGGAGAGAGAGAGAGAGAGAGAGAGAGAGAGAGAGAGAGAGAGAGAGAGAGAGAGAGAGAGAGAGAGAGAGAGAGAGAGAGAGAGAGAGAGAGAGAGAGAGAGAGAGAGAGAGAGAGAGAGAGAGAGAGAGAGAGAGAGAGAGAGAGAGAGAGAGAGAGAGAACCCTAAACTCTAAAACCCTAAACCCGCATGGACTGCCTGGGGGCGTTAATGGAAGCAGAAGCCGTACAGAAGGGGCTGAAGGGGGCTCACGAATTTCCAGGAGCACTTCCCGGAGGGTGTGGAGACGCGAGATAGATTTCTTGGTTTCCGCATCGGGCGCGACCACGTTGCTCGCCCATAACCTCCCATCATCCAAGCCTGCAACGCTCAACATCGTTGATCGCCTGATATCAAGTGCACCTCTACTGGAGTCAAGTACGCTATGGCCACCATTGAACAACTAGAGTCAAGGAAATACGTTACTTCCACCATTGACAAACCTAGAATGATGAAAAGTACAATACTACCACCATCGATCACCCAGAATAAAGACAAATACAGTGAGGCCACCCTTGACAAAACTAGAATCAAGAAGAGAATGGAACCGGTCGGGTTCCTTGACCCCATCACCCGAAGCCAATACCAAAAAACCCCGTTAATTGGGACAATAAGCCATGCGGGGCAAGAGCAGGAACCGTGGTTCATGGTGAGAGCTGCAGTTATGCACTTACGAGCAGCAAGAGCAGCAGCATTCGAATTGAGAGCACCAGTTATGCCATTAACAACAGCAGCAGTGGCAGGATTTCCTTGCCGAGCAGCAGCTGCGCCATAAAGATCAGCAGCAGTCTTGCAGTACTTACATAAACAGCCGGCATTTTCGCCATCAAGAACAGCAGTAGCAACGCTCTCACATCGAGAGCTGCAAGGTTGCCGATAAGAATAGCAGAAGCAGCAGTATCCCACACAAAGAGTTCGCGATCATCTCTTTGGTCTTTTCCAACAAAGCTCAAACAAGCTTGGAAACCACCTAGTTCTCCCTCATTGACCTCACACCTTATTGGTGTAACCAACGAAGTTGAAGCAGCGGTTATGACATGTAAGAATACCACCCAATGCCAGGATTCACATAAAAAGAAGTAGAAGATGATGCATACACAGCAGTGCAGAGGGGGTGGGAGAGAGTCGAACCGGCTACCTAATCCGCAGCAAATGGCCTTCGCATCCACTCTGCAGCCGGAGTCTAATACTTGCAGTAGCACATCAGTAGTACAATGCTGGCAAATGGTGAGAAGTCATTCGAATTTCCAACTTTTCCTGGCACAGAACGACAAGCGCAGCCGCAACATTTTCCCGCACATCATTTAATAAAAAGACAA
>KV908377.1:370000-387500 GCA_002005505.1 Botryococcus braunii
TGTGTGTGTGTGTGTGTGTGTGTGTGTGTGTGTGTGTGCGCGTGTGTGTGTGTGTGTGTGTGTGTGTGTGTGTGTGTGTGTGTGTGTGTGTGTGTGTGTTAGGCGTCTGCACATGCGCATTCAGTCTTGCTGGACCAGTGCTTTCCAGCCCTGAAAGAAGGGGCCCGCACCTCCCCTTGTTTTGCTGGGCTTGCTGCACTCCATTACAATCGCAATGACGTTCACTTTGAATTGCCCATTGCGATTCTGCCGCTCTTCAAAGAGTTGCTCAATATTCCCCAGGGGAGTGTATGTATATGTGGGTGCCCTATAAGTAAATTGTTGCCCTTCCCCATCTCCTTCCTGAGCATGCGCTGGGCCTGGTTGCGCCGCCATGTCTCTTCCTGTGCTATCAAATAAGTCTCCAGGATTAGATTCATTGCTGCTTGCAATATTTGCAGCAGACAATGCTTTATGTGTCCAGGAATGCATCCCCGCTCAACGGACACACATCACACAGGACATGCTTCATGCAAAGATACAAAGAGAAGCCAGGTCATGAGAAAAAGAACAGAAAAATCTTGCTCAAGCACAGTATAAGATCGAGGAGAGACGGTACTGGGATGAAACAGGTTTTGGAGGAAAGTACAGTCCGAGATCAGGACGCTGTGGGATGAGCTTACGCTTACCCATTTAAGGCGGGGTCAAATTTGTCCGCATTCGCATTTTGGAGTTGCAGCTTCCATATTCACGGCTATTTTACGAATCACTCACTCTCACAGAGTGAGGAGACACTGAAAATGCACGGTAGTCTGTTGTTGCGGACAGTGCCCCATCTGGGTGTGCGCAACAAACAAGAGGGAAATGAAAAGCTTAATGTCGAGTCTGCAGCGCAGCTATCAGGAGAAAGTTCCACATTGCGAAACACCGGGGATTGTAAGACAATCCTCCCGCAATAGGGAAAATGTCGCCCGCGACATGTCGGACACGGGCGTAGCAGAAAGTACAGAGTCAGAAACTACCCTCATCTACTAAAACACATCCAGCCTGGGAGTTGGCGCGTCTCCCCTATGAACGAAGATGTCAATCACAAAAGCTTTTGACCTAAAGACACAGACAGCCGATCAAGGGAGACTGTCACTGCACAGCAACAGGAAAACCGTCTTCACCAACATATTGGCACCATTTTATCTAACGAACCGTATGAAACAAAGAGCGTGTCTTGGAAGCATATACCAGCAGGGGCGATGTTGATTTTGTTGATGAGCATGCTGTTTTGATTTGAAAATCGCAGCACGCCCGTACGGGCCAGATCAGTTGTACCGGGTAAGAGTTATTCCAGCCACTGTACCGGACAATTCGTTATACCGAGCCTGAACTTCAGGCCCTGAGTGTAAGACGCATGCACTGGTCCCTTCAGAGCATTGCTGTAATCGGTATGAAGTTTGGTTGGAAGGATAGTTTAGGCAAGTAGCACTGGGCAGTCAGCAAAGGGCAGATTTGAGGGTCCGCCGTAAGAGCTTGCCTAATTGTAGCAATACATGCACACCTTAAATCCAGATCTAGAATCGATGCGATGAATATTTTATAAGGTGTTGAGGATGGGGAAGCGTAAAGCACGGAGACGACTGCGTGAGGCCGGTGGCGACGGAAACCAGCGTCCTCCTAAGGGACAGCGACATGTTTACAATGAAACACTTCCAGATCCTGCCATAGCACTATTAGTCCATTCTCCAGAAGGACGGTTCACAGCTGTAGCCGTGAACACGTTCGTGAGACTGTATGACCACACGTACGGCCTTCTCGCGCCGCATTTCGTCCTTACTGTTGCGTTCCTGCAGGCAAGACAAAGGAACGGAAGCCATCAACTTAAATGGGCTGTTTGGATTGCTGGACAGACGTGGAAGCGCTGTTTCACTGGAAGCAGGAGGGATTAGCTTGCCGATCCGCTGTCTTGCTTTGGATTCGGCTTCGCATTTTCTCCTGGCAGGCGGGGACGATAAATGCGCCTATGTTTGGGAGGCCGCCACAGGAGTTCTGCTGGGGTCGTGGTAGGGTGCCTCTCCTGTTGTTAACTTGAATGACAGCACACAGTGGTTCAGCACTGCAGCCTGATTCTCTCTTTGCGGAACACAAGAGTTGTGTAGCCTGAAAGTCATGGTCCCCTCTTTGGATGTTTTCCAGCAAAAGGCAGGACAGACTACGGGGTCGGAAGCGAATAACGGCCGTTCCGAGCTGGGAGTTGAACTTAAAGCAAACGAGGCCAGCATTTGTTTGCTGTTTCTGAAAACCAAATGCCAGCTTGCGCCTAGGCAGCCTCTGTGGGGTGAAAGGTTAGGTTTTCCGAACTAGGATAGGGTTGGTTTGTAAGCTGGTGCCCTGAACGATTGTAATTGAAGATGGCTTCCTGAAGGGTTGTAATTGAATTCTTCATTGAAGAATGCAAATGACAGTTGGTGGGGCTGTTTGGCAGGCAGGTGCCGAAGAAGGTGAGCGCGGCGGCTTTCTCTCCCGGCGCCCGCTTTGCGTTTGTCGCCGACAAATACGGCGACGTGTACGTGTTCCCGCTCCCGAAGCACCCGAGTGGGGACGCTCCCCATGGGAGCCCGGGGGGCCCGGTCCCCCCAGGCGCGTCAGGAGAGGAGCGAGCCCTGGGAACCGCGGTGGATGCCCAAAACAGTGTCAGAGCGGGGCATGGAGCGACGGGGGAGGCGGGGGGAAGCGGAAGAAGGGGTGAGGGAGCGGGCGGGGAGGAGGAGGCCGATGGAGGAGGGGCCGGTCCTGTGGTGGGGAGCCTGAAGCGGAACGTGGGAAAGGGCCAGAGAGAGGAGGCGGTGTTGTTGTTGGGCCACTTTTGCAGTATTGTGACTTCGCTAGGGGTTTCTGGGGACGGGCGGTACATTGTCAGTACGGATCGCGACAACAAAGTGCGCGTCAGCATCCTTCCCATGGACCCCATGCAGGCGTGCCCCCGTCCCTGCAAGCCCTGTTGTGCCCTTGAAAGAGCTCTTTTTGCACACGTCTGTCAGCGCGTATGCGGGAGGCTGCCTTACCTGGGAAGCCCCTGGCAGCCTTGCTTGCATGCAAGTGCACTCTTCCCCATATCCCCTTCCCGTAAGCCCGACCCACCCTCCCACTCGCGCTGCTTTGCGCACGCACACACGCACACACACACACACACACACACACACACACACACACACACACACACACCCGCACACACACACACACACACACACACACGCACGCACGCACGCACGCACGCAGAGCGCCAAGCAAACGGTTAGTGGAAGAGGGGAGGAGGGGCGAACAGGAGGGAGGGGGAGATATAGAGATGTAGAGGGAAAGAAAGGGGGGCCGGGAAAGAATGAAGGCGGGTGAGCGAATGGGTGGCGTGTGAACTTTCGTGTGTTGGTTTTGTGTGTGTGTGTGTGTGTGTGTGTGTGTGTGTGTGTGTGTGTGTGTGTGTGTGTGTGTGTGTGTGTGTGTGTGTGTGTGTGTGTGTGTGTGTGATGAAACGAGTCAATGTTGTGGGGAATGTTGACAACAGTCAGACAAGACGAGGCACATGAAGAGAGTCTGCTTCTGCATGCAAAAGACCTGCTGGTCAAGACAAGTACCCCTGACATTGTGAGGCAGCAAAACACTTTCAAATGCCACTGGAAACTCCTGCAAGGTCGAAATTTGCGTGGATTCTCAGCGCAAATTTCTTCCGTTCGAGTCGGGACAGTCCCGATTGTGGCAGATTTCGGGCTGAAATGTGATCTTGGGGGAGTTCCCAATACCACTGCTTTGGTTTGCGGCAGGGCTGTGCGGAGATAGAGGACTTCTGCTTGGGACACACAGCCTTCGTTACTTGCTGTGCGTTCCTGGGCCCGCCACAGCGGCGCTTGCTAGTCACGGGAGGGGGAGACGGTACCTTGAGGTACAGGGCCCCCCCTGGTTACCTCCTTGCTCCCATGTGGGGCTGGGGCTTGCACTCTGTCTCAGTCGACTCGGCACATCCTCTGCTTCGATCAGGTGGAAAAGTGGAACTGGAGCAGTGTTTCCTTTCATCACGACTGCCTCTTCTTCCGCCCTTTTTTGTGGCGCGACGTTGCAATTGTCGTGTTATTTCCCCTCCCCCCTCCCCCCCCCCCCCCCTCTCTCTCTCTCTCTCTCTCTCTCTCTCTCTCTCTCTCTCTCTCTCTCTCTCTCTCTCTCTCTCTCTCTCTCTCTCTCTCTCTCTCTCTCTCTCTCTCTCTCCCTCTCCCCCCCCTTCCCCCCTCTCTGTGTGTGTGTGTGTGTGTGTGTGTGTGTGTGTGTGTGTGTGTGTGTGTGTGTGTGTGTGTGTGTGTGTGTGTGTTTTGTGCGGATGCAACTGATCCACCAATAAGTGCATTCAAGTAAGATGACACTCTGGGGTGCGTTTCCTCTATGTTCGCCTTTGATTTCTCTTGGGAATCTTCCTCAAAGGAAATGCCTCCCCCCCCTCCTCTCTGCAATTAAGAGAATGTAGGACTGTGTGGTGGGAATAAGCCCCTGGAGGGATGCGGGACGGCAGGCTGTGGGACTACATCACAGGGAGGCAACACTTTGTGTTTTATGCCACTGCCGGATCCCTTCCCGTGGGATCCCCAACCGCCGAATCAGAGGGCGTCACCTGGGAGGCCACCACCGCAGCCAAGGCCCCAAAGTTGCCTGATGAGGAGCCAAACCAGGCTGTTCCGTTGCCTTCACAGGCAACGGGTGTGACGGGGGCGGCAGCTTCCGCCACTGAGGCAGATGGGCAGCCCCCCCAGGAGCATGCACCTCATCAGGACGCTGCGGTACAGGCGGGACAGAGTGACGGGGCTGCAGCGGGCCTCGGGGGTGGTCCTGTGCGGTACACGGACGGGGGAGAAGCGGGACAGGGCGGCGCGGCGGACGTCGGTGGAGATGACGAAGGAGAGGAGGAGAGCGATGCGGAAGCAGAAGAGGGAGAAGGTGGCGGAGATGGGGATGCGGGAGAGGAAGACCGCGGAGGTTGGCCTTGGGGGCCCGAGTGTTCCAGGACCTTCCACCCGCGGTGCTGGCTGTGGCTGCCACTGAAGATGGGTACGGCCCCTCTTGGCGCGTGTGTGTGTGTGTGTGTGTGTGTGTGTGTGTGTGTATGTGTGTGTGTGCGTGTGTGTGTGTGTGTGTGTGTGTGTGTGACACCCACACACACACACACACACACACACACACACACACACACACACACACACACACACACACACACAGAGAGAGAGAGAGAGAGAGAGAGAGAGAGAGAGAGAGAGAGAGAGAGAGAGAGAGAGAGAGAGAGAGAGAGAGAGAGGAGGGGGGGGGGGGAAGGGAAAGTGCGTGCGTGCGGGGCATGTGTGGATGCGTGTCAAAAGGAGGTTTGTGTGTCGCTGCGCACGCGGCAACTCTGTGGACGAGCTACCATGAATTGCGGTCTACTGAGCTGCTTTCTACTCCCTTCAAAACCCTGATTCGCGAGTGCTGCTTGCGCAGTGAGGTTTGGGGTGTGCCACACACACTCCCCTGGCACAACAGCAGCCATGTGTTGCCGCATGTTGCTCATGGGCACAAAAGTAGCCAAATGTTGCCACATGTTGCTGAGTCTCTGGGGAGCCTGTCCTCCTAGTCCCTGCGGAGCCTGTCCTCCTAGTCCCTGGGGAGCCTGTCCTCCTAGTCCCTGGGGAGCCTGTCCTCCTAGTCCCTGTGGAGCCTGTCCTCCTAGCCCCTGGGGAGCCTGTCCTCCTGGTCCCTGGGGAGCCTGTCCTCCTAGTCCCTGGGGAGCCTGTCCTCCTAGTCCCTGGGGAGCCTGTCCTCCTAGTCTCTCATCAAGGCCCTCTTCCTTCTTTCGTCCTAAGGAGAAGAGGAGGAAACAATTCATCTTCTTTTTGCCTCGTGGCGCATCCGTACTTCAATTGCGCCGCTGCCTTGGCTCATCCCATTGCCACAGTCGCCCATATCTTCTCCCTTTTGTCTCCGTCCTGAGGCTAGCCTCCTTCTATCCAGCATGCCATCTGCTGGAAGCCAAAAACGTTGGAGCTGCCGGGACTTGAAGTCATGAGGCAGTCTTCAGAACCGGAAAAACGAATCACAATTATTAAAGAAAAAAAAATGGGGGAAAAGAAAAAGGATTAAAAAAAAGTTTGGGGCTGCTCTCTCAAGATGCGATCGTGAAATTAAGGTACTTTCACTGAAGTGAAGAGAAAATTCGGCAAGCTAAGAAATCTTCCGGGGTGCGAGCGCCCCCCCCCCCTCCCGGGGTCTTTCAAGGGGTGGCGTCTGGACGTGTAGCGGTTTTCTGAACCGTAATTACTCAACCAGTAAGACCTCCCCGCTGCCACAATTCCACAAGATGCCAGCGGAACAACGGAACGTTCCGGAACAAGGCCGTTATGGTGTTTGCTGGTCCTATCTCTAGGGTTCGGGGGTGAGTGTTGAGGTTCAGGGTTTAGCATTTAGGGTTTTAGGGTTTAGGGCTTGCAAGACAATTAGTAATAGATCCGAACATGTGGTTCCGTTCCGGAACGTTCCGTTGTTCCGTTGGTATTTTCTCCTCAATTCCGGCTGTGTGCTCTGTATTAACTGGCAATGGTGTGGCATTACCGCAGGTGCCGCGTGGCCGCTATCTTGGAAGGCGAGGCCCAGATTTTACTGCTGAAGTGCGTAACCGTAGCAGAAGGGAAAGGCGAGAAACCAGGGTGCAAGTTGAGAGAAGATGGCCGTGTTGTAGCTCCTGGAATCGACCTTCCGTCCGCCATCTCCTTCGACTCCGAGGGGAACCTGTGGGTGGCGGGCGGGGCCTCGGAAAACAGCCCGTCTGTACTGCTCAGAGTTTTGCGGAATCAAGGACCAGACGTACGCCGCCCTGTTTCCCAACACCCCCCTTTCTCTTCCATGGTGAACACACACTGTGTGTGTGTGTGTGTGGTGTGTGTGTGTGTGTGTGTGTGTGTGTGTGTGTGTGTGTGTGTGTGTGTGTGTGTGTGTGTGCGTGCGTGCGTGCGTGTGCGCGTCTTGAGAGGTGCTGATGAAAGAGTTTGTCTGACGTGGCAGGGGCTCCAGCCATATGAAGGCGAGCTCTTACCTCGGCAGGCAGCGGAGTTTTTAGAAGCTTGCCCAACATCTGGAGATCCGGTAGAAGTTGTTTGCGACCCAGCAGCTAAGCCCCTGCAGGTCAGCAACAGCCTGCAGTACTTCCAATTTGTTCCCCCACCTATTCTTGTTTGGGAAGACACGTGTGAGAGACATGTTTCTGTTGATGGACACGTGCGCAGGGACTTCTGTGCTGAAACATTCAGACTTCAAAATGTGAAGCATGTCTCAACCGCGAACCACGGATTTTGGATGCAACATCTGTAGGTGTTTCGACGCATGCTGACTACTGTGCTGGACTGATCTACTTGCAACGTTTTCTGCCCGATGCATAGGGATGATCAGGAAACACATGTTTCAGTCGGATTGATTGTCGTGTCTTCTTTATCGGCAATAAACCCTCCTGTGCCCCTTACATGTGACAGTCGGAAGACACGTGAGGCGCGTGGCTGAAAGGCTTTTGTTTTCGTGGATAGGTGAACCAGCAGCTGAAGAAGCGGTCCTACAAGGAAGAGGAGATGATAGCTCGTAAGACCGCACGTCGAGACGTGCGGGATGCACTCTCTGTCAAGTAGGAAGTAGCTTGTTCTTCTCAGATATATGAGTATCTTAGCATTGTAGATGTTTGTAGCGTTATATATATGGTAGTATGAGTATCTGAGCAGTTGTTGAAGCTATCGAATTTGATAGCTTCGAAGCTCGTGGTCCTGCTGAGATTGTGACAAGTGACGGCAGGTTGTTAGAGTCAACCAAGTTGGCACATGTTGCGACGGCTGTTGCAGGTTTGTTGGGCTTGAAAAGCCCTTACTCTTTTTTTCCTTGCAACACTGCTGGGAGCGTGCGTGTGTTGACGACGTCATGTAAAGCTTCATGTATATTGCTGACGAGGGCGCATATATATAGCTCACATATATCTGTGAGCAATTTGTGTTTTGTACTGCATTGCATTGCATTGCATTGCATCTTTGTTAAAAAGGATGCCCCATTCCTTTTTAAGCCCGGATGCTGCAGATGCCGCTTTATAGCAAAAATCTGGTGGGGGTGGTGGTGGTGGTGGTGGTGGTGGTAGTGCTTGCGTAAAAAGCACCGTGCCATGTGCGGCTGCAACCTATCTACCCTCCCAGCAGCCTGCCTGACTGTCAGTGTAAGAGTGCGGGCCTGTGTGTGTGTGTGTGTGTGTGTGTGTGTGTGTGTGTGTGTGTGTGTGTGTGTGTGTGTGTGTGTGTGTGTGTGTGTGTGTGTGTGTGTGTGTGCGCGCGTGGGGGGAAGGGGGGGGGGGAGGGCATCTGCCCGGGCGGTTTGGGGCGGGGGTTAGGGTCAGTGTCTGGAACCCTCTTGAAGACAAGAACGGACACAAATCTCCAGCTTTCGCTGTTGACTGGGAAAGATTCTGCTTTCACGGGGCATGATAAAAACACACACGACGGCTGCTCCCTGGAGCCAGGTAGGGCGTGTCCTTGAACCAACAACACACGCGTCTCATTGAAGGTTACAGGCAGCTTTGCAAGCAAAGAAGGTCGTTAAGAGGTGCAGCATCACGGCACCAAACCCCCTCGCCTGTGAGGAAAATGCGAGGAAGCTGTACCAGCGAAGAAGATACACGGTTTGCGGTTATGATATGCTTCACTTTTATTATAAAAGAAGAAGAAGAAAAAAAAAGTCACATGAGAGGCTCACAGCCCCCCCCCCGCCCCTACACACACACACACACACACACACACACACACACACACACACACACACGCACGCACGCACGCACGCACACGCACACGCCCCCACGCGCGCAGGGCCACTCCAACACACTCTTCTCCAAGGGTGCCTCATGAGAAGGCGGGGGGGAGGGGGTAAAACTGGCTTTGCACCGTAAGAGCTATGAACCAGGTCAAAAGAGGATGTGCACCGGGATGGGCGCTTCTGAGCATATTGCCAACAACGAGGGCTGGCAACCTCTAAGAACCCTCTGGCGCGAACGTATTGTCTTCCATCAACTCTCTTCTTACCATGATTTACACGAGGGACCAGGGCCCATGAAAAGTACATTGGGCACAAAGGTCATGCGACAGTAAAACACACATGTTCGAATACATTCGCGGTCCTGAACGCAGTCAGATTTGGTCCTCAAGGGGACAATGACAACATTAATGGCCACATCTGCTACTGCAATCGCCCCACTCACAGAGGCCAGACCGTCTCTGGCTGCAATACATTACAAACCCACTTCCTGTTATTAGAGGCTTCCCTTCCAACTTGCAGCTAGATATGGACCCTTCCAAACGGAGGCCGGGGGCCGCCCTTGGGCAGAAGGGGGGGGGGGGATGGGCATGGAACAGAGTGCTGTTAGAATAAAGAGTGTTTATCCACGACAGGGGGCGAGGGGAAGTGTGACTGGGGGCCTGTGAGGAAGGGAGGGCCATGTGTTGGGCCACACAGCATATACGATCCTTAACATGTGCGATCCATAAGCAGACCCTGATGCAACCCACAACACCCCCCCCCCCCCCCCCGGCGCGGGGGAGGGGGGCAAAGAGGCTACGAGGGTGTGTGATTTTGAGCAAGACACCCCAAACAAAAGAGCCAGAAGAGAGGAAAAGAACGGAAGAACTGTTCCTGGGAGAAGAGGGGAATAACTAAATATCATGTCAGGCGGCTGCTCAAGGCTTTTGCAACACAACAGCATTAGCGAGTTCGGCGGCCTGAATGGTGACCGAGTCGTCATTCAGTTGCTTGGGCGGGAAGGCAGTAAACAGACTGTAAGTGGTCGGCACATCGGGGCGGGAAGCTCGAATAAATCTCCTGATGTCTCCCACTGTGTGCGTGAGATTGAATCGCGCCACCTGCTCCCCATGCCTGACCTTGGTAAGGGAGTCGTCTAGCCCCAATAAATCGTACACTGACCAGGAGTTGTGCACACACGCAAAGGACTGGGCAATTTCGACCCACACATCACCTGAAGCTGGAGAGTAGCCGCGCACACAGGCCAACAACAGGTGCAGTTCCACCCACAACCCCTTCAGCCAGAGAGGAGCTGTGAAGCATGCTAACAACTGGTGAAAAGGTGTACCCACAGCACCTCAAGCTGTAACGAGCTGCACAGGTTGTCAGAGCTAAATGGAGCTGAGCACATCGGAGAGCTCCTGGTCCAACACAAACGGGTGCAGATGGGAAAGAAGTTGCTGGGGGAGAGGACAAGGGGGAGCATCCCAAACTCTCAAGGACGAGCCTGCCCCCCCCCACCCTCTCCCCCTCGGCAGCTTGCCCCGGCCTCGACATGACTTGCCAAGAGCCCAACACCCGCAAGGTACACTCCTCAGCGGAAGGACACTCACAGTGATCCTATTCAGTGATCGCCCTTACATATCACCCCAAAGGCATGTGAGGAACATATTTGTGCATATACATGCATGTCATCCCCCCCTGTCTCTCCCATCCTCTCTCCGCCTCCCCCCCGCCCCCCCCCTCTCTCTCTCTCACGCGCACACACACACACACACACACACACACACACACACACACACACAAACTCACTCACTCACTCACGCCCTCCCTCCCTCCCTCCCTCCCTCCCTCCCTCCCTCCCTCCCTCTCTCTCTCTCTCTCTCTCTCTCTCTCTCTCTCTCTCTCTCTCTCTCTCTCTCTCCTCTCTCTCTCTCTCTCTCTCTCTCTCTCTCTCTCTCTCTCTCTCTCTCTCTCTCTCTCTCTCTCTCTCTCTCTCTCTCTCTCTCTCTCTCTCTCCCTCCCTCCCTCCCTCCCTCCCTCCCCCCCACACACACACATACACGCGTGCGCGCGCGCGCGCACACACACACCACACACACACACACACACACACACACACACACACACACACACACACACCGCGCGCGCGCGCGCGCACATGCACACGCGATACTAGCAGGGTCAAAGGATGCAAACCATGCGAGAGCCGTCGCTTAGGCGCAGCTGGATTGAAGCGCTCGGAGCGCTCTCGTCGATGCCCTCCCAGGGGATCTGCGCTGAGACATCAGCGGCGGACGGCCCTGCTGCTGCCGCATCCCCGGCGCTCGTCCCTGCTTCCCATCAAACACTCACTCAAGACTTTCATTTCCTTCTTACCCCAGTATCTGCCTTGTGACATGACCCATAGCAAATATGCATCTGCCTTATCATGCACTACCTCCAAAGAGGTCACTCCTTTGCAAACGGCAGCGCAAAACTACCCCGCAAGTGCCCAAGAGATACTCCGAGCAGGGCAACACATGCAACGGTGCATTACTGTGCGCATGGGCTAGCGATGCAACCTTGCTGGCAAGTGGCCACCCACAGTGACGGACAGACCACGCTTAAGATGGTGGCAGTGAGCTTCAAGTGCAAGACCCTCCAATGGACCCCTGGGACAGATGATGCTAGAAGAAGGCTCGGCTGCTTGGATGTCAGTTGGCCAACACAGCCGGCCCTTTCACGCTTGCAGTCACCAAGCACCTCTTGATAAGGCATCTTTGCTCTCCAACATTGCGAGCGAGGGAGAGAGAAGCACGTGCCAGGGGTGGGGGATGGGGGTCAGAAGAGACGGCACTACTCTTGGGTCAGTAGCAAACGGATTCCTATTGCCTCTTCCAACACGTTAATCCACCCGGGGGGGGGGGGGGTGGGGGGACAGGGGGCCGGGGATGGGAGAGGGGGAGTGAAAAGCATTTTTTTACACTGTCAACAGCGAATACCACGTACCAATACGCATCTCCTCATCCTCCTCCCACATAGGCTATAGGCATATAAGCGCATAGGCAAGATAGGCACATAGGCCATAGGCACCCGCGGGAGACAGCAGCGTACCAGTGAGAGTGCGGCCCCGCCCTTGGAAAGCCACGTAGCGGGGCCGGGCAGGAGGCTGGTAGTCCTCCTCGCGGCGCAGCAAGTTAACAGTGATGGGAGTGTCCCGGGAGGGAGGTTCCAGCTCAGCCGGGCACTCTCCACGGCTCACGCTGTCCAGGAATGCCTTGTTGCTTGGGTCATCCAGGCTCCGTGGCTCCCCTGCAGATCCTCTGCCCATCCTTCAGAACAGGTGGACGAGCGGGCGGAAAAAAAAATGAGTTGTCATGAATACATTCGACCCATCATCATGTCAGGGACAAGAGGGCAGACTGCCGATTGCCTTTGCCTTGGAAGGCAAGCCAAACAGCTTCAGGTCCCGTGCTCGTACAGCCCTGGAATATGAGCTATGTAGGACAGCAAAACCATTCAGTAAAAGTCGTGCGGTACGCGACCAGGAATGCTGGAATGCAATGGGTTTGATCCAACTCGCTATGTGGAAGGAGTAACCCAGCATTTTGCATGGACAAGTGTGCATTACCACACATCATGCGAAGCACATTTTGCAGAACTATGTGACATGTTCAACTGAACAGCTCACTTTACTAGAAAGCACAGGTGGTAGCCCACAGGCCTGCTCCAAACTGTTCGTTACTTATGAGCGCTGCCCACCTCCCAAATTTGTTCGTAACTTACGACGCCGCCCCCCTCCCCTTCCCCATGGAACACTCGCACACGCACACGCACACACGCACGCACACACACACACACACACACACACACACACACACACACACACTGAGAGAGAGAGAGATATATATATATATATATATATATATAGAGAGAGAGAGAGAGAGAGAGAGAGAGAGAGAGAGAGAGAGAGAGAGAGAGAGAGAGAGAGAGAGAGAGAGAGAGAGAGAGAGAGAGAGAGAGAGAGAGAGAGACTGATAATCATCATCATCATCATCATCATCATCATCATCATCATCATCATCATCATCATCATCATCATCATCATCATCATCATCATCATCATCATGAAGAAAGGGGGCGAGGGAGGGAGAGATCCCCCCAACAACCCCCCCCCCAAACACCCCCCCCCCCCACACACACACACACACACCCACACAGAGTCACAGACACATATTGTGAGGGGGGGGGGGGGGAGGGAGAGGGAGAGGGAGGGAGAAGGGGGGAGGGAGGGAGGGAGGGAGAGAGGGACGGGAGGAGGGGATGCTGGATGGAAGAAGGGCAATATGCGAGAAGAAGAAAAGGAGGGACTTCCTGGAGATACACAAAAGGTAGGAGCAAATCACAGTCAAAATTTCAAAGCGCTCATCCTTGAGCAGATGAAAGAGGAAGGGCAACTGCACCATCTTCAAGGATGCGGCTCAAGCTTGTGGACCTATCAAGGGACACTGTCGCACTGGGAGGGATAGCGGAGGCACACCGTCATCTACCGTGAAGACGAAGTTGCGGTAGAATGTGATGGTGTGCACCACAGGCTCCGAGGGCGTGGAAGAGTTGCCGCCAGGGGCTTGGACCTCTGATCCGTCCAGGCGACGCGCGGTACCCGCGAATGGCCCTCCCACAGACGGTCTGGGCAGAAGGTCCTCGGCATTGCCCTCCATAGCTCCAGCTGCTCGGGCCCGGTCAAAGAGTCCCGACACTGCATTAGGTTTTGGTGCGTCTTTGTCCTTAGGAGCCCTCACGACCTGCATGGCGACCCACAGTGCATGGAAATTATCCATAACCAGAGCAACTGGGATCTCTCGGCCAAACTCTCTCTCTGCAAGGCGTGGCAGTAGATATACTCAAGGTCGAGCTCCGTGCTAACAGCTCAGACAAAGGTAACATCAGAAGGTAGACAGGGCGGAGGCAAGAAAGTTTAAAAGAGGGATCACAACCAGAGGGTCGGGGAGGCAAGGAGTATTGCCATTCTCGAAAAACTGCTTGATAGGAAATGCAAATTGGAAATTGCCACAGGATACCGCAACGAAGGTTGCCCATAGCTTGAAGAGGAATTCTGGGGGATGGACAGGGGAAAACAAGGTGGGAGGGGACCCCTTGGGGGCTCGGAGATCAGAAGAGAGGGGGGGAGGGGGAGCAACCAGCACGCTTGCTCTATGAGAGATGGCTAGCACACTTTTCAAGGGTTGCCGGTCCTAGCAAAGTCTGCCAGCATACCCTGTGCATCAAGTACAGAGGTTGCAACAGACCGAAATACCAAACCCACACAGTTCCTTATGCTGTTGATGCGAGAGGAAAGGGCAGCAGCCATAGAGTACAAAGGCGGCTGTAAAGTTCCTTTTCCTAAAGGTCCTGAAGGTGCAATATTCCTTTTCTTGAAGGTGGCTGTAGACTGTTCTGCAGGACAGGGAGTGAGGAGACTAAAATGTAATGCGAACAAAAATTTGTGATCGACATCAAAAAGGGGAGTGGCACCATTCCCGAGAATTACAAATTTCGATTGTAGTTGGAAATCCAGGAGCGTTAGACAAGGCAAGATAATCATAGGCACCATAACTAGAACTGCGCCCGGATGGACATACCTGGCCACTTTTTTGGCCGCCCGCATAGTATTCATTCTGCTCCTCCTCATCAGAATCATCCTCCTCTTTGCTGATGTCCGCTAACCCTCGAATGTTCCCAACCATTGGCCGCCGTCCACTCGAGGTTCCTGCAAATGTTGACCTCACATGTAATCTTTATTGAAGTGAGGGTATCTAAACACAATGTATCGAAAAATTGGTCTGAAGAAAAGCTTTCATAGCCAGCTCCATGCTCATCCGTCGGCATAGCTGCAAAAGGTGCCACTTGCTTGAACAGCACAACCGCAAAACCAACACAGAGGTGCCAAAGATCCTGCAGAGAACGATGCTTCCCACAACATATGGGGAGATCGTGATTGCTAGTGCACAGCACGCATAACGTTCTGACAGAAAAAGCCAGCCTATGTCCTGCTCACAAGAAGTCAGAGTTGCGATTCTACTTCCTAATGTATCCCACGAACATAGGACGTAGAGCCCCTGAGTGGTGTAAAACAAGTCTGTACTTCAGATTTAAATCAAATGTTCTTGCCATGAGTAGTCAACAAGCAAGATCTTAAAACATCAGAAAAAGGAATCGTGGAACATCCTTAGACGAATGCAAGGACAACAATAACACTTCAAGTTGACCATGACACTGCAAAAAGGCATAATCGTGGGAATGTTTACCTGCGGCTGGATAAGTTGGTTGCTCGGTCTTAGCTGCAGACACCGTAACTGGATCCACAACGGGTTGCTGAGCGGGTTGCGCTGCAGCGGAATTCCCTCCAGCAGTGAAGAAGTTGTTCACTGCTACTTCCAGATTACCATTACTTGACTGGAGATAAAAGTTTGCAATTTCTTCAGTTGCCCCAGTTATTCCGCGAAATTGATCCACTACTGACATGGGGCCGACACTCCTTATTGCAGTTCAGAAGCCTCAGTTTTATCTGGAACCAATTTAAAGCAATGTACCGCTTTGGAACTTTACTGGTTTCACTGAATGCTGCGTTTGATGTTCTGTTGTTGCTGGTGGTCGCTAAGTGGAACCTGAGAGGAGCTAAGGGTTTCGGCGGTCTTTGGTGGGTTTCGTTAGCCGACGGCGAATACAGAACACAGGTTCAAGGCGATTCTGAGGACATAGAGTCGCAATGCTGGCGAAAGGAAAGGATGGAAACCGCTGGTGAAGATGATCTATTCCTTTAACATATAAATATTTACATGGGAACATAAACGTCGAAGCCAGGATATGATGGCTACATGATTGTGGACAAAAGAAGTACAAGAAGTTATTATGGTAACAACTGGATTATATAGTATAAACCCCGCGTGCATTATGATAGTATACTTGAACGGTACTTCCATAGAAGCGAAAGGCGGGCCAGGTACTGTACGGCCCTGCGAGGGAGTCTCCAACCCGCCGTCACCCCAGCAGACACCCCAGGTGAGCCAGAGAAGTCAGACACACTGAAAGTTAACTCAGAACTTAACGTTGCTGAAAGATGCCTGTGGATGGTATACAAAAATCGAAGCAACCATTGCCAACCTTGTGAGGAAGCGTGTGCGTGTGCGTGAAGGTTTGTATGTGTGCGTTTGCGTTTGCGTGTGCGTGTGTGTGCGTGTGTGCGTGTGTGCGTGTGTGTGTGTGTGTGTGTGTGTGTGTGTGTGTGTGTGTGTGTGTGTGTGTGTGTGTGTGTGTGTGTGTGTGTGTGTGTGTGTGTGTGTGTGTGTGTGTCCGCACACGCGCACGTATGGTATAGTGAGTGAATCGTTCCTGCTCTCTACCTGACTGCCCCCCACCAATACAAACAGAAGTCTACCTGGTGATGCTGTGTGACTGCTCAACAACTAACGAAAGCTAAACTTAAGCCTCTGCCCAACTCATCATAATAGTTTCGGCCTTTATTACTCTGGTTGCCAACAGGCAGGGCATTTCGGGCTTCCTCTTAGGAATTGATCACCTATCAATGCTCATCTATTTAGCAATTTGGCCTCTTGCACCTCAAGGGGATCGAAAGTTCTCTTGCAAGTTACAACTTGTGACCTAGTGGTTGTAAGTTACAACTTGTAACCTAGTGTAACCAAAGTTCACTTGCAAGTTACAACTTGTAACCAAATGGTTGTAAGTTACAACTTGTAACCTAGTGTAACCTGGGGGTAATGTGAATAGGCGTTTCAGAGATTCCCAGAATATCCAGCTGTGCACACTTGTGTGTCCGTGCGCACCACATGTGGCAAAGCATTTGAGTTTACCAACTGACAGCTCGGGCACTCATTCATTATATCACGTTACATGTACGTTCCGCCTTTGGTTGCGCCTTGTACGCCACCTTTCTTAGTAAAAACGAAACATGCATTGTCTGTGTTGCACAAAGATTGGATGTCACATCAACGTTCCTTTTGCTAGATCCGATTCGATCACAGGCTTGACGGTCCGTATCAGGTGAGACGGTTCCGTGCAAGGCAAGAACGAAGTAACTGCCGTTGTTGATGGGCATGTGTGAATGAATATGTCATACAGGACCGCTCTAGTTTGCAAACCAATTGGTTCTTAAAGCTTAAGCATACTTGGCCAATGGGTGGTTCAGTTATGTGTGGCTTTTCGTGCTGCCTGTGATTTGAATACTGATTCCTTGTTGGTGTAATAATCAAGTATATATGTGTCACAGCAGGCGTAACAATTCATACTGATGCTGGTTGGGCACGTATGGACTCAACCATAAATGACCACGTATTGCGGTATGCATATGTAACTCACACATGTGTATCTTACTTAGAAGCAATGTTTAAAGCTCTTAGGGGTATGTCGATTTGACAGTTGGTGACCCTTGGGAACGTCTGTTGTCTCCCAAGTTCCAAGGGAGTCCCAACTCTTCACAGGTTCGGGGAGTCCCAACTCTTCACAAAGTGCGCTCTTCTGAAGCAGAGAGGCGCCGGACCCCGCGTCCGCACTTTCAAGTTGGGACACATGCGTAGCACGTGACGGCGTCCCCATTTTGAGGTACGGGCAGGATCCGGAACCAGACTTGAGCCACCTTGCGAACAAGATGGGAGCAAGATTTCACTCATTGTTTGACACTCGTTTAATTTTATACATGATTTATTGACGGCCT
>KV908377.1:395000-405346 GCA_002005505.1 Botryococcus braunii
AGTTGAAGGCCACCTGCCATCTCAGAATTGGCCCTGCCACGAAAGGGCCACATTCTTTTCACCCACTGCTTTGCTGTCTGAGCGAGAGGAGAAGCGTGTGAGGCGAGTATGACCACCCCCCCCCCTTCCCCGTTCTGGGATTCTCCGCATATCCCTGTCACGACCCTTGGTGGTTGTCAATGCTCCAGATAATCTTGCACTTGGTGGTTGGACGGATGTTGTCTCGTGTGGAAACCGCGTGTGGAAAGAGGTGTTTTTGATTTTTGACGTGATAAATGGATGGAAAGAAGACCGGCCAGAGTCAATTGCCAGCCCCAAAGGCCCCAATGTGAAAAGTTGTTGCACCCTGATAAGCAACGAGCTGGCGGGCCTGTGCAGCAGCATTTATGAATCTGACCTACCGAAGGATATGCCCACAAGCAGTTGCCATCAATTCAAACTACGCAAGGAGTTAACTCAATTCGAACCTAAGCAAGGATGTTACCTCAATTCAACCTAAGCAAGGAGTTGCCTCAATTCCAACCTAAGCAAGGATGTTACCTCAATTCGAACCAAGCCAATTTTGCTTTCATCTCTGGCAGGCGATGTGTCGGGGAATTGCAGGCTACTATCTCTCTTCCGTCTGGGGCGATATCTTTCTTTGGCTTGGGGTACTAGCTCCGCGAATAGCACAAAGGAGAGCTGCACCCAGAACCACTAGCAACACCCATCACATGGAATGGATATAATGTCCACCTTCTGTTTGGGTTCTTCTTGGAGCAGGTGATCCGAATCCAACCAGATGAGGCAATCTACTTGAAGATAAACAACAAGGTGCCCGGGCTCGGCTTGCGTCTGGACGTGTCCCGCTTGGACCTGAGCTACAAGTCGCGGTACAACCAGCAGCTCCCGGATGCGTACGAGCGCCTCATCCTCGACGTCATCAACGGCGACAAGCGCCTTTTCATCCGCAACGATGAGCTGGAGGCCGCCTGGGAGCTCTTCACTCCCATCCTCAGGGTGCGCTCACGAGCTTCAGCCACCCTACTTCGTGCTGCGTGCATGCATGTGTGTGTGTGTGTGTGTGTGTGTGTGTGTGTGTGTGTGTGTGTGTGTGTGTGCGCGCGTCTGGGTGGGTGGGTGGGTGGGGGTGTGTGCACGGGCGTGCGTGCGTGTGTGTGTGTGTGTGTGTGTGTGTGTGTGTGTGTGTGTGTGTGTGTGTGTGTGTGTGTGTGTGTGTGTGTGTGTGTGTGTGTGTGTTGGGGGGGGGGGGTGGGGGTGGGTGGGTGTTTGGGGGGGAGGGGTGTGTTTCCTGGGAAAGCCGCCCCCACTCCCAAAAAATTGCACCTGTTCGAAGATGTTGCCTTTACGTTATAGGATACCGTCCCCCCCCCTCCCCCCCAAGCGGCGTCCCAAAAAGCAGCGTTTGGCACCGTCCCAAAAAAAGTACCTGTTCAGATATGTGGCACGTATATTGCAAGATCCCGAAGAAGCGGCGTGTGGGAGCCCGCAGGAGCTGGACGAGAGGCAGGTCATTCCGGAGCTGTACCCATATGGCAGCCGCGGGCCTGTGGGAGCGCACTACCTTGGCGCTAAGTACAATGTCCGCTGGGGCGACTTGACGGACAAGGACGAGGTCTGACGTCACCTATCATAGTAGTAGTGAGGAGGACAGCGTCATGACAGTTCCGCTCCGCCAAGAACGATGGTGTGTTGCAAAGAGAGCAACAACACAGTGAAACACAGTTATGCTGGGTACTCCAGCGAGGTCGAATTTGTGTGAATTTTTGGCTCGAATTTCTTGCCTATCGGGTCCGGATGGTCCCAATCTCGGCAATTTTGGACTGAAATATCACCTCGCTGGAGTTCCGAATTGTACACAGCCAACAAGCAGTCAGCAAGCAGAATGTATAATTACGTACGTACGTATGCTTGCGCTTGGGAGAGCCTCAAGCTTGGGAGAGTTCTGAGCAGCAAGGACGGCGTCGGTTGAGCGATAGTTAAGGGAAGGATGGGAGGAAGAGAAGGAGACGCATCCGAGAACCGCAAACGCTGGGTGGGCCAAGATCGCTCTGGCTTTCGAGGGAGCGCCAAAGGGAAGGATGTCAGGGAGGGAAGGAGACACACCCAAGAACTGCCAAAACTGCAGCATGCTCAGCTGATTATGCCTGGGCGTGACTTTGTCGGGCAGCAAAGCCAGCGGGCATTGTTGATGTTGAGTCCCATTCCGTGTAGCTTAGGTGGTGGGGAGGCCTCCCTAGTGGCAAGTCCTCGTAGGGAGGGGAATTTCTTCTTTAAAAGTAAAAAGATCCATCAAGGCCCCGCGTATCGAGGGGACATGACGCAGCGGATGGTACATACCATACATCTTTCCAAAGTTTCCCTAGATGTTCGTTTTCACTGGGGGAGGCCTGGTCAGGCTTCCCCCAGTCATGACTTGTACTATGTGGTGTGGGGGCAAGAATAGCCACGAGCTATAGCTATGTCTTGCTGCATAGACACGGTAGCATGTGGATAGGATGGAAGTCATTCTGCAAGAGCGTTTTGGAGTTCGGGGTCAGATAAGAAGTGGAACCCTTACGCGAGCAGTCGCGTAGGGACGTGTTTCCTCTCCGCAGATAAGTCATGGAAGGCGGGAAAGCTCTCGCCAATTCAGGGAGAGGCGGGATGCGTGCGGATCGGTCCCGTGGGGGTGAGAGGGACGAGCGGGCCCGGGGGGAGGCGGGTCATAATGTAGGTGGAGACTGTGCCGCAGGAGCGCATGTTCTTCAGACACAACGTGATTTTCGGGTGCACCAGCTGTGCACACTAGCGGGATCACAGGTGTACAATAGCTAGTCCGTCAAGGGGTCATACAACTATAGTCGTCAAGGGGGCACATGTGTACGGACAGTACGGCAGTGTGCAGATGCCCAGAAGCTCTAAACAGTCAGAGTCGGTGACTTGATGGTCGTCATATGTATGCCAATACGTATGTACGAATGTTTCCTACAGTTGCGGTACTGCAAGTGGTACCGAGGCTACTAGTATTTAACACAAGAGTGTCTTCACAGGACAATCTTCTGGATCGAAGTTAGCTGAAGCGAAGCCTCCAGCGTTCTTCCTAGCTGGAAGGCAAGGCTGATGTGCTGTGCATGCATGGGATCGCGTGGGTATTGCTTGGATTGACCAAGTCTTGATCCAGGCTGCAGAACGGGTGCTCCCCCAGGGGGGGGGGGGGGGACGGTTTCAATGCATTGCCTTTCAATCCATATGAGACGGAACATGGCTGCACTTCGGAACATGTTCGGCACAGCTTGTGATGCACGTGTGTATAGGCGCGGGGGAACGGGGGTATGGGAGGGGGGGGGGGGTGGCCCTGCACACGTGCACGTGGGAGCCTACACGAACTCCTTTAAAGTTTAAGATTTGGTCCTTCCGTAGGAGCCTAGGGCTTGGGGCAAGCGAACTGATCTGGTGATTCGAATCCGAAGTCAGTGATGGGCAAGATTGACACCGTTGCGGTACACTGGTCAACGGCCAAGGTGCAACGTGGCAGCGCCGTGGAAAAGCTGGTGCCACGTGATAGCACATTTGCCTCCAGGCATGGGTATGAGATGCACTTGATTCTGGCCGGGTCTTCGAGCGCGTGAATGCAGTGGTTATGTTACAGTATAGTTGCATCATTGGCGTTGCCATTGTTTGTTTCAGCATGTGTGAAAGTGCTAGTAAGCGTACTTGCGGGGAATTTATCGCAGAGGACCAAGAGCCGTTGTTGCTGTGGCTGAAAGCTGTGCTGTGCGGTGGCTGTGCTGCGCAGAGAAAAAGAAAAGTAGCGCCGTACCGCTGCTGAAAGCGCTCTGTCTGCGAGTTCATGTGGTACTTTACAAAGTTTACATTTCGTTCAGGAGTTCCCTTCAACGTTAGCTGCACCCCTGCGTGTTCCAGACAGTCTCAAGAGCGGACGAGGAAATTTCTTTAAAGCGTTAACGAGGTACGGTCGTAGTTGAAAACGTTGAGGACCTTGGTTTTGGAAGATTCCTTGAAGGGGTGACGGGTTCAATTGATTGCAGTCTGGTGTACTGAGTAATACTCCCTAGCGCCGTACTGAGTTGAGAACTACTATCGTCAGGCATGAATGCCTCGGCCGTGCCGTTGCATAGCGAGCCACCATCAGTGTATACTGTATATGTACTCTTTGAAACGTGTGTACACCAGCATACTTGTGATTCTTGTGTGTCTTGAACAGAAAAGAAGAGTAAACACAAGGACCCATGGCATGGTACAAACTCGGACAGGAATTTGCAAAACTGGTACCAAGGCCACATGCCATGGTACAAATTCGGACAGAAATTTGCCGAACTGGTAGTAGGGTCCTAGGGCATAATACAAACTCGGACAAGAGTTTGCCGAGCTTGTACCAAGGCTATTGACCTTGTTACGCACACGAATATGACCATGCACGTGCACGTGGGTTGCCGGCTCAAGGTGTTGGCAGGGTACCAGACCTTCTCGTATACTACTGATTCCGTACGCGTGCACTGTACCTCTCGTAATGTTCTCATACTAGTCGCATTACATCTCATGTACGTCACAAACGTCCTGAGCAGGACTTCATATGACGTGATCACTATTTTCACAGATTCGTATACTACTGATTCGTATACTGATTCCGCACGCATGCACTGTACCTCTCATAATGTTCTCATTCTAGTCGCAGTACATCTCATGTACGTCACAAACTTGTTTAAACGTCCTGAGCAGGACTTCATATGACGTGATCACTATGTTCACAGAAGTTCTTGATAATGCCAGGGATACTTCTTAAAGGGCGACATATGGTCTCATTACCCTTCATAAAGTCTCAGGAAGTTTATGAGATGAGGAAGCAGTTCTGAAGTCTCAAGAACTGGGCAAGACTGTAGGAGAAGTTTTGGGAAGAAGATGGTAACATCACGAGATGTTCTGAGAATGTTCGTGAAGAGGATGGGAAGTTCTGTTATCAGAATTGTCCGAGAACTTCGCCACGACAACTGAGACGTTTATGAGAAGTTTCGTGACGATTGAGACGTATTTGAGAGGAAGTCATCATGCCATGATGGCTCAGCATGCCTCAGGTCATCTCGTGCTCACATTGCAATGATCCTAAAACACGTGCTCGTACAAGTATAAAGTACCTGGCAATGATTCTAAGGCAAGTACAAGGAAAAGGTAATTAATTCAACTGCTGCAGAAGCATAGCAACTATGTTCTTGCATCCACTTGCACCCGTCAACCTGGTCATGGTTGCCATGACTTGAAAAGAATGCTTTTTCGAAACTCCTTGTTATCGGTCGCTCTGAAGAGCGCTTGTTGTCGCTCCTTGTGTCAGCGCCTTGGCGAGACTGCCCATGAAGATGCGTGCAATCCCAATTGCCCTACCCATAACAACAGCCGTCATCTTTCATTGCTGGGGTTGTTCTAGGCCGGCACCATTGACACAAATATGTTCGGTTATCTGTGCATATGTATACAGAAGTTGGTAAGTATGCTCACATGCATGCATCAAATGCAACAGAGCTCACAACTTAAGGTAGCTCTTGGAAAGTGAGAAGGGAGGTTTTAGCCAAGATGGATTCATTCGCTGGCCCGAAGAATAACAGTCAAATGTGACATTACCGTCTTAGCCACAATTCGTTTCTTTTCCACGCATATGCCATAAATTCTGAGCTCAAAAGAGTACCTAAAAAGCAAATGTGAAATTGCTCCCAAAGCCACATTTCCTTTCTTTGCTGTGCAACAATCTTGCAAAAACTTATGATGAGAGAGTCTCATGTCATTCCGAATGCATGGGATGAGTGTGGGATGAGGATGGGATGAGTCGTGGGCATCCTCGTCCCATCCCACCCTCGTCCCACCTTCATGCCACGTCCATCCCATCCTCATCCCAGCCTTATCCCCATCCTCATCCCATCCTCATCCCATGAGGGTGGGATGAGAATGGGATGAGGATGGAATGAGAAATGGGATGAGGGTGGGATGAGAATGGGATGCGGATGGGATGGGGCTGGGATGGGGCTGGGATGAGGATAGGATGAGTATGGGATGGGTATGGAATGTGTGGGTGAGTGTGCGATGGGTGTGGGATGAAGATGGGATGAGGATGGGATGAGAATTGGATGAGTCGTGGGATGAGTGTGGGATGAGGATGGGATGAGGATGCGATGAGAACGGGATGAGTATGAGATGAGGATGGTGTGTAGATGGGATAAGGCTGGGATGAGGATTGGATGTGTGTGGGAGGAGGATGGGATAAGTCTGGGATGAGGCTAAGATGAGGATGGGATGAGAATGGGATGAGGATGGGATGATTGTGGGATGAAGATGGGATGAGGATGTGATGATGATGGAATGAGAAATGGGATGAGGGTGGGATGAGTATGAGATGAGTATGGGACGAGGATGGGATGCGGCTTGGATGGGGCTGGGATGAGGATAGGATGAGGATGGGATGAGAATGGGATGAAGATGGGATGAGTATGGGATGTGTGTGGGTGAGTGTACGATGGGTGTGGGATGAAGATGTGATGAGAATAGGATGAGTCGTGGGATGAGTGTGGGATGAGGATGGATGAGGATGGGATGAGGATACGCTGAGGATGGGATTAGTATGAGATGAGGATGGTGTGTAGATGGGATAAGGCTGGGATGAGGATGGGATGTGTGTGGGAGGAGGATGGATAAGTCTGGGATGAGGCTAAGATGAGGATGGGATGACAACGGGATGAGTGTGGGATGAGTGTCGGAGGAGGATGGGATGAGGATGGGATGAGGATCTGATGAGTATGGGATGAGTGTGGGATATCCTCACATCGATGAGTGTGGGATGAGGATGGGATGAGGATGGGATGAAGATGGGATGAGGATGGGAAGAGGATGGGATGAGTATATACATCATATATGGGATGAGGATTGGATGAGTTGGGGATAAAGATGGGATGAGTATGAGATGGGAGAGGGACTCCCGTCATTACGACCTGCACCAGCAAGCCCACCTGCTTGGCTTGCTGGTGGGCAGGACCTTGGGCTCACCATCATGACGATAACAATCTCCTCATGTAAGGTTAAAGGTAGAAAGTATTCCTGGCGAAATCCGCCGTAATATGGCATGCTAGTGCACTTTTCTACTTTGTGTTACGACAGCCGAGTCTTTCCTTTTCTTATTTTGACTTTCAGCACTCGAATCTCTGAACAAGGGCTTACTTTGGTCCCCGGATCTGCGAAAAATCCTCCCTTGCACACCGGCTGAGAGAACCAAAGGTGCGAGTGCGTCCACCTTGCAAAGACAGTGCGGATTTTAGGACAATGAACGTTCAAAAGAGTGGACTTTACACCGGCTGTGTATTCTGTAGGAGTACCATTACGGCTTACGACTTTGCTCCTGAACAGTACAGCTCATAAGCTACGTTTGCTCGCATTTTCAGCTTGAGCCAAGCCAACGTGAGCTAGCGAGACGCAAATCTCTAAAAAAGGGGATTGCTCGGTCATTCGTTGGGGGGTGTTACAAGCTGCTGAGTAGCGTGGTATCAACGGCATCTCATACCGTTATATGCAGCTGGTACTTACATACAAGTACTAATAAGCAGCTGCCACTGACAAGTAAGTCACATGTGACACTTTTTGGAGTCGCATATGGAGGACCTCATAATTATGACGTCCTTTCGTGACTTATAGAACTCCTGCTAGTCCCCTCCGGTAAGGACTCCTTACTAAGGAGCCGTCTCAAGAAGACTCCTGGCTTCCTTAACAGCCTTCTTCAAGTGGGCAGCGATGCTGAAATCATGCCCCAGCAAAGAAAGAAAGGAAATGCTACATCCAGAACGTTCTGAAGATTAACCACCCGATGCGACTGAAAAAACGAGCAAAACGGAGTTGCCTATTCTATATATGTTTACACACGGGATATGGTATCTTCGTAAGATGTATACATACGTACGCGTACTTGCCAGCCTCAGCCGGTAAAGGCGTCCGTATGGTGTCAGATCCGGATTGATCACGGATTGATCCGGATTGATCACACCCGAACGGATCCGCCCGGCGGCTTCAGCCTTCCAACAGGACTTTGCCGCCATGGCCGGGCTCCAGAGACGCAGCAAGCGCGGCCTTCACCTCCTCCAGGGGAAATCTCTCGCCTGCAGGCCCCGGAAGCCCCGGCTTGAAGCTTGTACAAGCCTTGGGGAACTACATGTAATGTCCCATTGTAAGCTGAAAGAAGAAGAAGAAGAAGGACCCATGGTAAGCTGAAAGTACCCCATAGCAGCATTCTAGTAAGCCACCTAAGCATTCAGTAACCCACCCTAAGCATACGTACATACATGGTCAGTCCAATAGAAATTACACATTGTAACGTTCTCCTCGTACTGCTGTAGTCATTAGCTTCCGCCTGTGACATGTGGGGATTCTACTCGTCTCCCGTTCCAAGGGTCCACTGGCTCTTGGCGGGACAATGCCTAGCTGGCTCCTATGTACTGCATATATAGGGGGATATATCGGGGGATTGCCCATCGGGTCCCGGCCGGGTCTATGGAGGGAAGTAGGATGCCATGCTAGAGAACCATGGGGCATATATGCATATACATATACATATGGATATTTATCATCTACCGTTGGCACAGCCAACTGATGTAACTGGCATCTGGCCATGTTCCAATCCCATTACCGATGTCTCTTCCTTTCCTTAGCACTTTGAGCGCTACCCACATGGTCAGCCCAATGGTTATAATCCATTGTAAGCTTGTGGTAAGCCATGCTAAGCGTATGTCAGCTCAGGGCCGTACGGGTAAGCTTTATGGTAACCCATGGTAAGCATATGGTAACCCATGGTAAGCTTCTGGTAACCCATGGTAAGCTTCTGGTAACCCATGGTAAGCTCATGAGGAGCTCTTAGCTGCATACGGATGAGAGCCTTACCGGCTGCTTATTATACATCATGAAGCTTTATGATGTATAATAATTACAGCACGTGTAAACAATGCTTGCAGTTGATAAGCTGTTCGTTCCGCCATCACACTCCATCCCCCTCCCCAAAAGAAAGCGAAGAAGAGACGACTCTCAAGTCGAGGTGGTGCTTCACCTCCATCACTACACTGTTTTGAAAGAAACGGTCAGAATTCTAATTATAAAAAGAGGAAATCACGCCCCACCTCATGGTTTAGACCGTTTCAATCACAACCGTTCACGACACCACCCTATTAACCAATCCTAACCTAATGCGGGAACTCGAGCTCGTCACCCCACAGATTACAACTCTCTCAAATTACGTGACTTGGACTACATAACTCGGAATACCTGACTCGGGTTTGAGGATGCCGTCCCGCATGAGCTGCCAGACTCTGTCGAGCAGACTGAGAATTACATCGATGTCCATAGTGCCCAGCCAGTCCACCAGGAACCAGCCCCGCAGAGTCTTGGAATTGTACATCGCGTCCAGCAAGTCGAACTGCCGCCCCAATGCCTTTCCCTTCTCAGTTCTCAGAGACGGCACTTCCCCGCAGAAGTTTCATTTCAAAAGCACGTTTGCATGAGCCTTTTCGATTGCATTTGCACTCACACACGCACGCGCGCGCGTGCACCCACACACACACACACACACACACACACACACACACACACACACACACACACACACACACACACACACACACACACACACACACAAACACACACACACACACGCATGCATGCGCGCACGCACGCACACCTGGCCCCAAACTTACTCCAAAACTCGCTCTCACTCCCCCCCCCCCGCTTCCTCCCTTCTACCGTCTCTCTCTGTGACCGGCCAAGTATTTGTGTGTGTGTGTGTGTGTGTGTGTGTGTGTGTGTGTGTGTGTGTGTGTGTGTGTGTGTGTGTGTGTGTGTGTGTGTGTGTGTGGGTGTGTGTGTGTGTGTGTGTGTGTGTGTGTGTGTGTGTGTGTGTGTGAAGAGAGAGAGAGAGAGAGAGAGAGAGAGGGGGGGGGGGGGGAGAGAGAGAGAGAGGGAGAGAGAGAGAGAGGAGAGAGAGAGAGAGAGAGAGAGAGAGAGAGAGAGAGAGAGAGCTACACACACACACACAGAGAGACAGACAGAGAGAGAGAGAGAGAGAGAGAGAGAGAGAGAGAGAAAAGAGAGAGAGAGAGAGAGAGAGAGAGAGAGAGAGAGAGCGAGAGAGAGAGAGAGAGAGAGAGAGAGAGAGAGAGAGAGAGAAAGAGAGAGAGAAAGAGGGGGGGAGACATGCAGAGAGCCAGAGAGAGAGAGAGAGAGGACACACACACACACACACACTTGCACACACAAAACACACACACACACACACACACACAAAGGGGGAGACACACCACCCACCCCACACACCCACACACACACACACA